>BJCO01744398.1:0-19562 GCA_018326465.1 Flaveria floridana | reverse complement strand
TATATTATTATTATTATTGTTGTTGCCCAGGAAGATGAATCATCTAGTTCAGAATGATCTGGTGGACGGAGTTACTGTCAAGAACTTCCAGCTCCTAGATTTCTGCGTAGCATGCAAGAAAGGGAAATAGACAAAGAAGTCTCCCAAATCGAAGAAAGTTCATTCTATATAAATTCCTCTTGAGCTTCTACTTATGGATCTGTTTGGCCCTGTCATCACAAAGTCCATTGCTGGAGATTGGTACCGCTTTATGGTGACGGATGATTACTCAAGATTCTCTTGGGTGATGTTTTTGAAAGCAAAGTCAGAGATATTTGAATCATTCAAACATCTAGTTACTACATTGGAGTCACTCTACAAGCTGAAAGTGAGGAAAATACGTCCAGAAAACGGGATAGAATTCAAGAATCAATGGATGGAGGCATTCTGTCGAGAGAAAGGGATTGTTCATCAATTATCTTCTGCTTACACTCAACAGATGAATGGAGTTTTTGAACGCTCGAATCGAAGCTTGATTGAAATTGCAAGGACAATGTTGGCAGATTCAAAGCTACCGATTCAATTCTGGAATGAAGCAGTGGCTAATGCATGCTACACTCTTAATCGGGTCTTGGTGGTTAAACGTCATGGCAAAACTTATTATGAGTTGCTCCAATAGCGTAAACCCAATTTAGAGTATCTAGAACCATTTGGAGCCCCCCGCATGCTTTTAAAGAAAAGTCAGACTGGGAAGTTTTGTGAGAAGGCAGAAGAATGTATCTTTCTTGGCTACAATATACTAGACAAAAGGGTTTATAGTAACTCAACTGGTTAGGTAGAAGTATGGTGCAATGTTGATGTCCAAAGGTATATCAACCCCCTGCTGGAAAAGGACCTCCCTTCTTCTTTGACTATGATGGATTTTTTAAATCCTTTAATCTACCTTCTTCCCATTCTAATGACGAGGTGGCCGCTCAAATGATGTACGATGTTCTGAATACTCCTACCTGAGACTCGACTTCCTCGGCTCTATTAGAAGGTACTTCTAGCCCTTAAGGGGGAGATCTAGAGATAAGCGATACCTCCTTTGATGATGAAGAAGTTGAAAATAAGAATGTGAACCATGGGGAACGGGTCCTCACTGCTGAAAGTACACCTGCAGCTGATCATCAAGTAACTAAAACTTCTGAACCTAGTCATTCAACAGCTACAGAAACTGATCATGTGATTCAAAACCTAGATGGTGAAGTAGCAGTTCCCACAACTCCCGAAACTAGGATTAATGTGAATCATCCCCTGGATAACATCATCGGGGATCTTCTTGCGGGAGTTCAGACCAGAAATCAGTTATACTCAGCTGACTATGTTGCAATCATGGAAAAGGGGTACATACACGATGGGGTATATCGATGTTTTATGTCTCAAGTTGAGCCCAAGTATATAAGTGAGGCCTTAAAGGATGAGGCATGGGTAGGTGCCATGCAAGAAGAACTCCTACAGTTTAAGAAGTTAGGCATCTGGACATTTGTGGATAGACCAAAAGGTGCAAAGGTGATTGGCACTAAGTGGGTTCTTCGATGTAAAAAGGATGACCAATGGGTCATAATCAGAAACAAGGCTAGGCTAGTTGTTCAAGGGTTCAGGTAAGTCGAAGGAGTTAACTACAATGAAGTGTTTGCACCAGTGGCCAAGATGGAAGCAATTAGAATCTTCCAAGCCTATGCATCCTTTATGAAAATCAAAGTATATCAATTGGATGTGAAAAGTGCATTTCTTCATGGTGATATCTGTGAAACAGTTTACGTCAGTCAACCTGAAGGATTTGAGGATCCTTACATTGGGATAGAGTTTACAAATTAGACAATGCTTTGTACGGGCTCCATCAAGCCCCTCGAGCCTGGTATGAGAAACTCTCTACTCATCTGCTGAAACATGGCTTTCGCAGAGGTATAATTGACTACATATTGTTCATAAAGGAAAAATATGGTGATTTACTAATGGTGCAGATATACGTGGATGACATAATATTCAGTTCCAAAAATGAAGAATTATGTCGAGAATTCGAATCGGTGATGAAAGTTGAGTTTGAAATGAGTGCCACGGGAGAGATGAAGTTCTTCTTGGTTTACAGGTAGATCAGACACCTAATGGAATCTTCCTGCATCAGACCAAATATGTTAGAGATATCCTTAGTCGGTTCGACATGGAGAATGCAACGGTTGCTGGTACTCCACTTGCCACGAACCATGATGTGGCACCAGACAAAAATGGTGATCTGGTAGATGCCACTATGTATCGAGGAATGATCGGATCTCTGATGTACCTCACAGCTTCTCGTCCTGATATTATGTACACCACGTGTCTCTGTTGTAGATATCAGGAAAAACCACAAGTAATCATCTGATTGGGGAGAAAAGGATCTTTCGTTATCTGAAAGGTACTCCAACACTTGGGTTGTGGTATCCTCATGATGATGACTTTGAGCTAACAGCGTATAGTGACTCCGATTATGGTGGTTGCAAGATGAATTACAAGTCAACATCTGCGGGATGTCAGTTCTTTGGAAGACGATTGGTCACCTGGCAGTGTAAGAAGCAGATGTCTGTTGCTCTGTCAACATGTGAAGCTGAATACATTGCTGCTGCAAGCTGCTGTTCATAAATCATCTGGAATCAACAGCAAATGCGAGGCTACGGTTTGAAATTTTCTAACACCCCTATATTTGTTGGTAATTCTGCTGCTATTGCTGTCACTAAAAATCCGGTCCAACACCCCATAACTAAACACATCGGCATTAAATATCACTTTATACGTGACTGTTTTGAAAAACAATTAATCAATGTTGTTAAAATTAACATGGATTTCAAAAGCGCCGACCTCTACACAAAAGCTTTTAATAAACCTCGATTTCATTATCTATTAGAGGTTAATGGCATTAAAAAAAAGATGATGTGATTCCAGACGAATCAAGTTCATAGTCCGTCTCTATGTTTTATTTTTTTAATTTTATTTTTCTTTATTTTTTTTTCTGTCTTTAAAATTTCAAAAACACAAAAAGATTTTCGGTTTTAGAATTGTAGGGGGAGAATAGTTTTAGTTTCAGTAGTTAGTATTTAATTACTTAAAAAAACGGGGACGGGCAGATAAGCTGAAAAGCAAAGACATCAAATCTGTGAAATTGATTCAAGATTAAGGAAAATGATAGTACACAGGGATCGAATTATTTGGGACACCAAAAAGATTGAAATGTTTTACAATGTTATGTTCAAAGTTACAGAAAATTATAAGTCTGAGAAGTCTAAGCCAAATAAATAAAAAATGATTGTAAGTTAATCTGTTACATAAGTTACATAGAGAAAGTAGACCTAGGGGTTGCTAGTCCAATATATAATATGTTGGTAGATTCAAGACAATAGACTAGTAGACTTCATTGGTGAACAAATGAAAACTAAATCATTCAACAGGCTGTGGGTTTCCATCTCATCCCTGGTTAACACAATCAACTTATTTCCAATAAGGGTGAAGAGCAAAATGAACGCCACAAAGGTGTGCGAACGACCATAAAAATGAGCAAAGCGCATGAAAATGTGAAACGAAATCAAGCTAATGACAAATGTTGTTGGTGCGTTATATGTAAAATAAAAGTGCTCTAACAAGAAGATAGGTTGTGTGCCTCTCTGCTGTGCAATGGCACTGACCTGAGGATAAGCACAACCTAAATATTCCAGAATTCATTGTTTTTTGCGCCTCTTTGCTGCGCGATGGTACTGACCTGAGGCTTGGCATCTCTTTGAAAGCTCTTAGAATAGTTTCTTTTTGTCAAAAACCCATAGACCGCTCAAAAATCTCCTGAGGAAAGTTGATTACCATATAAGCGTGGGATCCACAAATGCTTGTCGAAATAATAAACCTAAATAATCACCAATGTGTGTCAAAAATCTGTGTATGGATTTAGGTGGACAAATATACAGACAATCATCGTGGCTGCATTCCCCGATGGTCAAAATCAATGTGTTCTACATAACAGCTCTAGCATGATTTCTTGTTAGTGCTTTTGACTCTAAGATGAATAAGATTCTGTGATGGGTAAATATAACGTTCTCTATTATCTAAATAAATATAAAAGGTCCCAACTGACTATGTTTATGCTTGTATGATTCCATATGAACCTTTCTAGATATGATGAAAAGGCTTGAAGCTGTTCTGCTCAAGGGGAGAAATCAGTTAAGTGATATTTAAAAGTTTTCAACCTTCCTCAAATGAAAAATACAAAAATATGTCTTAATTCAGTTTGTTTAAAGTTTTTCTTGTTTCTAGTTATGTTTGTATTGAGTCGATGTCGGACTATGTGACAAGATGAAATCTGTGAATGTCACAAATTGAACTGAACATTATCTGATAAAAGCTTGTTTCTGGAATGTTAAAAAGATCACGTCTGAGGTGATAAAAGGGTTTCATTTAAAAGGATCATGTCTGAGATGATCAATGGGCATAATGTCATATATCAACGATGAGTATGTGATTTAATGGAACTAACTAAGTAAAATTCACCAGAATGACCCAATCACACTATTGGATCATAAGTATGGGCCAATCGCACTATTGGATCATAAGTATGGGCCAGTCGCACGATTGGATCATGAGTATGAGCCAATCATATGAATGGACCATAAGTATGGCTCAATCGCACTACTGAACCATGAGGATGGTCGAGTCGTACGATTGGAAGCATCAGAATGAACCAATCGCATGATTGAGAAAGGGAGTATGAGTTAGTCATACGATTGAACCTCAGTCGCACGTATGAACCATCCGAATGGGTCCAGTCGCACGACTGAAACTCAAATCAGTATAAAAAGGGGGATTAGTCGGTCGTAGCCCTACACTTAATTTTAAATTCTCCCAAACTCCCGGATACCAAAAGACACCCTTTTTCAAATTTTTCCATGTGATTGCCATTGATTTCTCGTTACTGACTGATATACATTCGTCTACAGGTACTGTATGAATGAAATCATGATACATGCGAATGTAAAATCAAACTAAACCTGTCTGAATGATCTAAGACTCAAACTGAAACAAATAACTCAAAAATTAGATGTTCAAATGGACTTAAAAGTAAACTCAAAAGATAACTGGTGTTAAAACATGTCTTGGTATATCTAATGAATCTAATATTGATGTGAATATGACTATTTTGACAAAGATTAAAAATCTCGGACCCGCACAGAATATATGCGAATGGACATACTGATGAAATTCAGTCGCACGATTGAGCCAGACACATGATTCAATCGCACGATTGAATCAATCGGTGACTCAGTCGCACGACTGACTCAACCGCATGTCATGACACACGACTAAGCTCAGTCGGAGGCTCAATCGTATGACTGAGTTCAGTTGTATGGTTCAATCATACGATTGAACCAGTTTGATATGATCTGTTCAAGTTCAAATATTCTTTCTTGTGAATGGATCTAACATGTTTGTTGCGTGTATTACAGTAAAATGGCCGATAGATGGACGATGAGCACTAAGCATAACATTTTTGCTTATCTCAACACCACGACTCGGAACGCATCAGATTTTATCGGGATCATTGAGTTTCTACGCCGATCGAGGATACACCGCGCCATACCTACTCCTTGTACACCTTACCGCTCACTACAACAGGCATTATGGGAGAATGCTGTTGTAGACCGATCTGTTGAGCCATTTCGTATTCATAGCTCTATCTTTGGAGAAGATATCTACATAGGGGAGGATGATTTGAGGCGAGTCTTGGATCTGGGAAACGACTCGAACTATCCCACCAAGTTGCATCCAATGACCGTGAGAGGATGCTTTCTAAGGATCAAGTACGCCGGCGCCATCAATGCTGGCGTGCTTAACAAGAGCAACATGTGCCCGCCATTCAAGTATCTGGCACATGTGATCCTCAAGTGCATAGCCTCCTGACGCGGTGGTTTTGATGAGATGAGCGACCAAATTCAGAACACGTTCGTTGCGTTGGTGCTCAACCACCCGTTCGGTTTCTCTCGGATGATCTTCAACTATATGAGTGAGAACATTGAGGCTAAGGGGAAGGAGGGATTCTGCATGTATCCCCAGTTTCTACAGCTGATCATTAACGAGAAGCTGCGTCACCTGCCCAAGCTGAAGGATGATGAGGTGTCATTCGAGGTTATGGATGACACCACGTTAGGCAGGATGAAGGTATACCGGGGTAAGCAGGTACAGCCCCCGGTTAGGAGGTTATTTGGTCATCTGGGCAACATCGACTATATCACGCCAGCTAGAAAGAAGTGGCGCCATGACGACGCGACTCCGATGTTGAGCCTATCATGATTCACGATGACGACGAAGACGATGATGATGATGACCAGGATCATGGTCAAGGTGGTGGAGATGAGGGTTCTGGTCAATCAAGAGCCACTGACACGTCTATTATTCCTCCACCACCTCAGCAGAGTGGTTCTTCAGCTCCTGTGGATCCGAGCAAGCTACCATCCACTAGGACTTCCTGATAGATGTAGATGATGAGTCTGATAAGGAGTCTCTCACCAGGAGAGTCGGTAGAAGGCTTATGGCTACCGAGAAAGGGAAAGAGGCGGTTAGTGGACGCCAAACTAGTGCTGAGGGTGTTGACACTGAGGTCATAGATCCATCTTACACACCCGACCAACCTATCAGCCAAGGGGAGCCTCGACTACTAGGGGGTCCAAGAAGAAAAGGATGGCCCAACCCTATGGTAAGAAGGGTAAGAGGCAGAGGATAATACTGATTAGATCATCAACCACCATAGCCATTACTACCACCACTGCCACTACCTCTTCCACTACCACCACTTCCATCCCAGCCACCACCACTACCATACCATCCACCACTCATATTCCCACATCTTCCTCACCCACCATACCCAAAACCGTCCCTCCACAATCCATTCCCATTCCTACTTCCATCTACACCACATCCACTACTACATCTCACATTCCCCAAGCCAGAACATCCACCCAGATCCCACCTCCACAGGGCATTACTCTACCCACGGTTGGCTTAGAGGAAAAGTTGGCGAACCTAAAGAATCTAGTGCTCAAGTTGTTGGCTATGGATAATCTTAGGGCCAACCAGATGAACCAACTGATGGCCGTAAATGCAGCACAGGGCAAGTAGATTGCCCAGCTCACTGAGAAGAACGAATCTCATGAGAGAGCTTTAGTTCAAGCTCACAATGCCCTGCAATTTTAAAATGAGCTAGTGCTTGCATCCACCAAAAGGATTTAGGAGTTGGAGAGAAAGAACAAGAAGATAATATTGAGGCTGAAGAGAACGAAGGGTGAGCCTCTGAAGATTAAGGGAGATGGAGATGATGGTGGAGATGATGATGATGATGATTCAAGTGATGATGAATCAGAAGAAGACAGTGATGAAGAGGAAGCTGGAGAGAGTGGAAAGGGGAAAAGCGATGATGATGAGGAGGAGGAGGATCTAGCAGGTGATGCAACTGCATCAGCCTCGACTCAATCAATAAGGGAGAGACGCACTAAAAGTAGTCAAGATCGAGGAACCTCGTCCTCATCTCCTCAAGCTGACGAGCCTCAAGTACAGGACAAAAGTAATGATTAAGATCGTTTATGTATTTGAAACTTTTGTACTTGAATTGTATATTACATTAATGAAATTCATGATAATTTATGTTTAATGTCTTTATTAATGATTAATGTTTGAATTGTTGATTGCTTAATCGAACAGATGAAACTCAACAGACCAATGATTATGATGTCGCTCCCCTTCAGCAAATCAAGACTCAACTTACTATGATTCTTGATTTGCAAGGGATTGTGAGACGGTCTGTGAGTTACACTCTAGAGGAAGGAGAGATTATCCATAACCTAACGGACGAGCAACTCGCTGATATGTTTCGACTGAATCCTGATAAGCTTGTCAAAGATGCTCCGGAAGTCGATGTTGTGAGTGACGAGGAGTTACAAGGAGTGGATGAAATAGAGATAGAGGATGTCACGTCAGATCATTATCCTCATGACAATGACCCTGATGGCGATGTTATCCGTGATTTGGGTGAAACATTTGGCAGTGATACATTTGACAAGCTAGTAGAGAAAGAGACTGAGAAAGAAGAGACTGAAGGTAAAGCTCAAGCTGCAGATGTTGATGTAGATCTAAAGAAAGCTGAATGGGCTGCATGTTGGCAGAAATGAAAGCTCAACACGAACCTTAAAAGCTAAATGCCTACACCAAATTGTACAGAGTTAAGAGACATCAGAAGGTGTCGGGCAAGATTATTAGTTGGGCATACTTTGAGGATTTTGATGTGTATGCAGTGAAACGGGAGAAAGGGATTAAGTACTTCAGATGTCCACATGATCTGATGACTCTCCTGGGATTTGAGTTAAACAGATTAGCCCGTTTAGATCTGTTATATGCCAACCCGAGAAAGGTGTCGGGATGGTTTGAGATGGCTTTGAAGAAAGAATACCACACCAGATGGGTAAACTTCAGACCTCAGCAACCTAAAAGGTTTATTCATAAGAATGAAGTTAACCATATCACTAGAAGGCCTAAGATTGTGTTGAAGTGGAGTCCCCCGTGCACGATGTCTAAGATCCCTTTATGGGAGATGCCTCAGGACTTCACTCCACACTTCAAATGGTGGTATTATGATTGGAGGAAGGGGGAAGCGGTCATAGTTTTGTATAGAGAAGGAAAAATAGAGACTATCAGGGTACTCGACCCAATGTGGCTTGCTAATTTGTTAGAATAAGATGTATATACCTTATACAAGTGGCCACTGTTCTATGACACTCAAGATATTGTACAAGATCTCCAGTTCTAACACGTTATATGACTGTGCTTTGCTTTTGAGATCACGCGGGAGTCACCAAAGAGGAGAAGTACATGAAATTTCAAGAACATGTGAAGAATGTTAGACAATATGGTAAACTAGGTCCAAGGGTGAGTTTGTTGATACACTATGTTCCTAGTTTATATACTTCAATGTAAATGTCTTTCATTTCTTACACATATGTAATACAAGTGCTTAATGAAATATGATATCTGTTTTGATGTTTAATTGTCTTTGATTATATCATATTCTTATTATAATTGGTATTATTCATATGTATGAACATTATATATAGGTTTGAGGTTGTTGTATATAGTCTTAAGCCAATAATGATTCAGAAATGTGTTCAACTTAGTCGGGTGGTTATTCATGCTAATGGACCATACTTATGGACCATATGCATGAATGAACCATACTTATGGATCACTCGCATGACTGAACCAGATGACTGGATCAGTTGTATGACTGAGACATAAGATTGACTCAGTTGCATGACTGAACCTTCAGTCGTGCGTATAAATCAGATGCATAAACACTGAAAACCTATAAATACCACACAATTCATGGAAAAACAAAACACTTCAAATACTTTCATACCATAGCCGTCCAGAGCGTCCTAGTTCGTTCATCCAACTTCATAGTTCGTTCCTGATCGATTCCAACTCATTCTTAACGTTTGTTTAATTGTTAGATCGATCAGGTTATCGTTCTCACTGATTGCATCGCCAATCAAATAGAATTCCGCGCAATTTGATCTGGTTTCACGCAGAATCAGTTAGTACTCCATACGAAAACGGTCCTAACAGCAACAACTAAAGGCTGCTCAAGATAGGCAGAACAGTTATGCAGATAACAGAAGGAGGCCTTTAGAATTTCAAGAATGGGACAATGTAATGCTAAAACTCTCACCATGGAAAGGAGTGATGAGATTCGGTAAATGCAGGAAGTTAAGTCCCAGGTACATTGGACCGTTCAAAATCATCCCAAGAATTGGTCCAGTTGCATACAAGCTAGAATTACCTGAAACTTTGAAAGCTATTCATGATACTTTTCATACATCAAACCTAAGGAAATGTTTGGCAAATCCGACTCATGCAGTGCTATTGGAGGACGTGCAAGTAGATGATAAACTAAACTTCACATAAAAACCGTTAAAGATTCTTGATTCTCAAGAGCGAAAATTAAGAAAGAAGATAATTCCACTGGTATTAGTTCAATGGCAAGGTCAGAAAGGGCCTGAGAAAACTTAGGAATTAGCAGAAGAAATGAAAGCCAAATATCTTCAATTATTTGAGTAGCCTTCGAATTTCGAGGACGAAATTCTTTTAAGCGGAGGAGAATATAGCATCCTGAGCGTTTGGATCATATGCAATAGTTGAAATACAAGCAATATGAACTTCGCATTTCATATATTGTTAAACGAGTAAGTAATGAGTAAATTGTCTATTTAAAGTTTGAATATTTTAGATGAAATTTTTATGTATAAGAGACTATTTGAATATAATATTAATATGTTATATTCAAACCTGCTCCATTTTTTACAACATTTAGTTGACTCGTAGAGAAAAATAAGCTCGTCACCACGTCATATTTGAAATTTCATAATACGTTATATTTTAAAAGTTATAAAAGAAAAATGAGTTAAGCAGCTGAATTAATTATAATAATATAATATTATAATAATATAATGTAACACTTTCATATTTGAAAGAAATTGAAGTAATCCGATATCGACTTCGTTCGAAATAGTTATCCCACATCGACGCAGACAACTTGACTTGCTCCTTAGGAACTTCTATAAATAGAAACCTTAGGGTTAAATTTAGATTATAAATTTTCTTGGGAATGCTCTAGTATTAAGAGAATCCTGAGTTCTTAATACCCCGTAGGGTTTTGTTAGTAGTCATTTTGTTGGAGTACGAGCGTGAGTAGGGAAGACTCTATATCAAATTACCGTAGATAGTTTTCAGGTACGTTGTTGTTTAATTATATCTTTAGTTATAATTGTTATTAGTATTATTATAGTTATTATTCTTATAATAGTTATTATTATTTTTGTTGTAGTTATTATTATTATTATTATTATATTATTATTATTATTGTTGTTGTTGTTGTTGTTGTTGTTGTTGTTGTTGTTGTTGTTGTTGTTGTTGTTGTTGTTGTTGTTGTTGTTGTTGTTGTTTGTTGTTGTTGTTAGTATTATTATAATTATTATTATTATTATTTTAATTAATACTATTAATATTATCATTATTATTAGGCATTAGGGTTATTAATGGGGAAGGTATTGGGTAGCCAACTAGAAGGGTTATACCAAATGGTTGGCATAAGGTAAAAGAAGTGCCGAATAATACCAACGAATAGAAAGATAATGAATTATCCCTTAGATAGTTGCTAGCTAGTATATGAATTAAATAATGTTTATTTTGTGTATAGGATAATACTTGATAGCAGTGAACCTGAGCAGACATATCACCGATCGGATTAGTTAAAGTGAGTTCCTCTGAACTGTCTTCTAAAATGGGATGTGATGTTCTAATAACCAGTAATAATTGAATAATTGACTATCAATAGCATCTATGATATATGGAAATGCTTGATAGGATGCTTGAGGGATGATTGTATGATTCTGCTTTAGACAGTGGAGTTTGTATACATAGACAGGTTATGTGAATTTATACTATGCTTAATTTGTTCCTATCTGTTTGTCATGGTGGTATCTGCTTGATGCAATAGTCAATATTAAATATGTTTTGAATTTTAAAGAATGTCATGTTTATAAACTCATAAGCTTTATGTTGAGTCCCAGATGTTTTTATTTTATAGACAAACATCCTAAGTGGTAGGTGATTTCAGTAATAAAAGATTTTGGATTAAGCTTATAAGGAGATAAAGTTCTAGAGTGCTGCTGAAGATTTGAATATCTAGAATAGTTAAAATGATGTAATATTTGGTGTAATATGACAGATGTGTCATACACTATAATGTATAATTATAATTTGAATTTCGTTATGTATTCTCCGATTACTATGTGTTCGGTAAATCTGATGCGTAACGCTCCCTAGGGTGTGCCCTGGGAGGTGGGTGTTAGAACCTTTTGGTGACTCTTTCAGTGAAGTAAGTTATCATCCTAATTTAGGTTTAACTTTAGTCACCGTGATAAATTATGCGGTGTGGTTAAAGATGTAGATTAATTCAATTAAGTTAGTGTTTATAAACATGACCCAACATAAAGTTATCATAAACTAGCTCCTAACTTATAAGAAAAGCTACAATTAGTAAGTACCGAGCCCCTAGTAAAGTAGGTGTAATTGGGCACTCTTTTAATTTATAGTCTTTAAAAATATAATTTATGTTAGAAAGAAAGTTAATCAAGTTACTTTGTAACATACTATTAATTTTGAAAAATCATAATTATCGTAGATTTCCAAGACAAAATAAAAAAGGAACTCACAAATGATTAGAAAGTTAAGATGATGTGATTTCTAATATTCAAGTTCATTAGCCATGAGTTTATTATTAAGACTGGTTTGGTGAATTAAAGCTAGTTTATACGTTTCCCAACATTGTATGATATTCATGATTAAAATTTATAATTTTATAACTTCTCACTCAAATATAGATGCTACCTATCAAATGGTTATCTAAGATTACCATAATATTAATATAATATAGACCACACTATTATTTCATCATAAATTATAATTTTACCAACTTAGGATGATATTAAAAGTTTAGCTCATAATGAGTTTGAACATTATAACAAAGATAGAAGATAGTAATGAAATCATCGATAAATTAGAACCGTCAAACCATCCATATGGATGATGTTAAATGACCTTGAGCCTCTTCTAAGTGTTGAATAGACCTCACGCCTTCCCATAACTTCCAAATGATGGATTCCTGAGAGTAAATCACCAAACCTTACATCCCAAAAGCCTCTTTAAATATTGCAAACGAGCCAGTATTTATAGCCTTTCTTGAGTGCAGAACACGGCCCCGTGCCTCCTAGGCATAGACTCATGTTACTACAATGTAGGTAAAAGTTCATCGACTCATACAAGAGTCAAATGTCGGGGCACAGCCCCATGCTTGATGGGGCACGCCCCTATGTTGGGATGGGACACAGCCCCATGCTTGATGGGGCACGCCCCTATGTTGGGATGGGACACAGCCCCATACTACTTATGGCACCTCGTGCCTCCCTGACTACGAACAGTACTTTTGTCTCTTCTAAACTGACTAACACGGGAGTATGCTAAATTTAGCATGGGTGTGTGTTAAGGCTGGGCATGGGGGCGTGCCTGCCTAGGCATGGCCCGTCATTGGATTTTGGAGGTTTGATTTCTTTAATCTTCTTCTTGTGTTTATATCCTTTGGTCCATCTTTGTTTTTTGCATGCCTGAAAACACACTTTAAGATATTTAGGTACGAAATAATCAATTTTAGCAAGAGTTTGGAAAAATTTGACGTGCAAATGATGTGTTTTATTTGTATAAATTGGAGCACATCAGGCATCCAATTACATATGATATAAACAATGAATAATCATAACCATAAAGTGTTAAATCTTTTACCTTTGACAATCAAAATTGAAAGCTTCACACTTTTGAATCGACAACGTCTCGCTAACGTTGTTCACAAAACATAGCTTGTAATAATCACAACACACAAGAAAGAATCTGGGTACGGTGATCGTGTAGGGAGGCAGCGGTGGATCTATGTTAGTATGTGGTTGGGAGTTTGCGGTCATTATCTCCTAAGACGGGGTTAGGGTCGGTGGCTAGAGTTAGAAAAAAGTGGTTATTTAGTTAACCTTCAAGTAAAGAAACCTATAAGCATTTAATTTTTTAATTATTATGCACTAAATATTTATTCCTTTTTGTTAATTATTTCACCAAATAATTAAGTCATGCTTATTTTGCCAAATAATTAATTCATGATTATTTCACAGAATGATTAAACACTATTTATTTCATTCACGTTTCATGAATTATAATGTGTAACAATTAGACACTATAATTTTGTAGATATTTAAAGTGTAACTCTTTGGATCGTACCTCAATAATAACGTTGATATTATCGATGATCAGGCATTCAATATTCAACAGTATTTAAAAGCAACATATCCATTGAGATAAGGTGTGAATATTATTCAAACTACATATGCTAGTATTAATGACTATAATGAATCTTGTGAGATTCATATACTTCGCGTGGAAATTCAACAATGTAAAGTCAAACACATGAAACCAATAATGTCATTATAGATGATGATACCAAATCTTGCGACATTTAAATGATTCATCGGATGCCATCATGCATGTTCAAAAATTTGATTCAAACATGTTGGAAAAAACAATGGATTATACAAATCAATTGCACAATTTTAAATCCATATATGGATTATGATTTTAAATTATATTGTGGATTGGTCAGATCATGCTAAGTTTTCTTGTGTTGTGGCTATAAATAGAAGTCTTCAAACACCCCTTCTCCTTATCCTTTTTGCGCTAAACATTATGTAAATTTCAAAAAACACCCACTCATCAATTCCTTTGTGTTCAAAAAGTTTTGGACGTGAGAAGATAAATATTAAATATCAAAGATTAAAAGTTGTACTTCATGTTTATTCTTTCACTTGATCTGTAGTTATGGTGTGTTAGTACTATAGCCTTGAGCTTTTATAAAATTTATCCGAGAGTTCTTGGTGTGAGGTGATCACTTCCTTTTGAGAAGGTAGTGAGAAGAAGGTAATAATTTCCGTTGTAAAGTGAGAAGTTGTATATCAGTGATCTACTCCATTCAAGAGAAGATTTATTTGAACAAATTTCGGTTGAACGGGAAGAGGATGTTGAGTGGATTAGTTAATTTCCACTTAAACCTCTATAAAATGATCTTGTCACTTGATTGTATTAGAATTAAATTATGTAACTAACAGGAGTTTTGTGCAAGGATAAAGTTTTAATTTAAAAATTTTAAACGAAAACCTAATCACCCCCTCTAGTTTCTACAAAACATACAATCATAATATTGTTGAATATTGGTAGTCAACTTTAACAATTATATATTATAAAAATGGAAATTTCCTATCAAAGTGTGTGGAAACATTTGGAAAAATTAGTCATGTTAATTGAATACCCAAATTAGGCATCTAATTGCACAGAATTAAACTAATTTAATCAAACCAACGATGAAGGGTCATCAAGGGTGGGACCACATCGATGTGGTGGTTGATTATGGTCGACGGTTAAAAGGAGGTCGGGAACGAGGGGGGCTAGCGCCGAGAATAAGGTGACGGGTTTTAGATCCCTAGTTTATTAACACTTAATCTGTACTCAACTACATAAATCCTTGTTTACTAATTAACTTTCAATTTAATTAGATAAAGTTTTTAAACCTTTTGAATCATTAAAAATTTAAGTAATTAAATATTAATTAACAAAAATTAATCCCATATATTAATTAATTCTTACAATATATAATCACTATTAATTAAAACCATTGTTTGTGAATGATAACGTAAAACAATTACAAGTTATTACTTTGTCGTTACCCAAGGTGTAACTCTTTGGATCGTATCTTGATAGTAATGTTGATATTATCGATGATCGGAGATATTATCGATGATTGGATATTGATATCCAACATTCTTTTACTTGGACGATTTATCGACTATTAACATAGACAGTGGTAGATGCCTAGCTGCATCTTACTCAAGGTAAGACATTTTATAGTAATCAACTAATTCCTTGTGTTTAAGTAACTCCTTACTTAACCAAGTACTGTACCCATGGTAACCACATCAGTTTTGTCGTTCCTGCATTAGATATTCGATAAACATAAGACATGGACATCTTTCATTCTTATATATTGTTCAACAATTCTAGTTCTTGTCTCTAATTTAAAGTGGTCTACCAAACTACTCTTACTTTGAGTGTGGCCACATATTTAACACCAAATCAAATCAATGAGAGCGCCAAAATGTTCAACTCCTATTTTCACATGAGCACAAAATTTCTTTGACCACATACAATTCTCACTTAACCTAGGATTTATTCCCATTCATTACCATTATAACTGCCTTTTACAACAAAATTAGATAACATCAACGGATAATAGAATGTACCATATTTAAAAGTTTTTATGACTTAAATCAATGAATAAGCTTTTGAAACTAGTTACATCCTAATATGATTCTCTAATGAATATCAATTAATAGTGGTTATTAATCACTTGAGCTTTCATCTGTATGAACCAACCAACTATTCAATGTAATCTTGATTCAGATTGATTCTCATGAACCCTTATCAACCAAGGATATTTAAAATACAATATTCAAAGATTCTTAAACATACAAATATTCAAACGCTGAAACATATGTTTATAAAGCATTTAACTATCAAATGAAAATAAATATACAAAGTAACTGTGAATGTTCAAAAGCACCAAGTATTAATACAGATCAAATCTAGTGTCTAGAAAATCTAAGCCCTATCTCATGTGCATGCTCCTTATGTTTACCTTGAGTTGTAAACTTAGTAAAATGATCGACTAGATTCTGATCAGTGTGAATCTTGTCTATAACGATGTTTCCTCATTCCAAGACTTTTTAATATGGTGGAACTGCTTACGTATGTGATTTCCTCTGTGATATGACCTTAGTTCCTTTTCTTGAGCTATGGCACCAGTTTTATTACATGATATCTCAACAGGTTTTAGTATGTTGGGGCACCACATCAAGATCAACTATAAAATTCCTCATCCAAGAAATCTCTTTTGCAACATTTGATGCTGCTATGTATTTAGACTTCGTAATGGATTGTGTAACTGCGCTCTTCTTTAAACTTTTCCAAGTTATAGCTTCATCATTCAGAGTGAATGTATAAGTCGTTTGTAAGGCCCCTGATCCCAGGAAGCCCCACAGTTGGTCATTCACAGCGTAACAAAATTTAAATCATCTACGTAAGTAAACATTACAGCGGAAATTACTTTAAGTCGAATTCGTCATGACATAATTCAAAGAAAAATCATTAACATTGTTTTAAGCACATAAAACAAATTTTAAAAGAGTGTTTAACAATCTTCTAAATCAGGGATGCAAGTCTTCGGTTTCCAAGAAGCTTTAGATCCATGCTCCCATCCCTCTAAGCCATATAGCTCACCTGTCAGACTAATATGTATACAAAAGCCAGCTTCATTGAGTGAGTCCTAGGTTTACTTTATTATTTTAAAATTTAAAGATCATATAACTAAGCATCTACTATACACAGATTATCACTTTATCAATACTTTATCATTAAGACTTTCATTTAATTATTTACTATTACTCTTCTTTACCCGTCAATTCCCAGTTACTATGTCTCAGGTTCTACCCTAGGGCCTGACCCCTGCTTGTGACAAACACAAGACTTTACTCTGTTAATGCTTGTGACAGACACAAGACTTTACTCTATCAATGCTTGTGACAAACATAAGACTTTACTTTGTATATGCTTATGACAAACACAAGTCTTTACTCTGTATATGCTTGTGACAAACACAAGACTTTACTCTTGCAATTGTACAGTGTTATGAGCGATAATAATTCTTTAAGTTTCACTTCCATCTTTAGTTATGCATATACTTATATATGATAAGAAATACATTCTTAATCTATACATTCACGTTTCAGCAACAATGAGTAATAAACCATATGATCGACCCTCCACAGGACAACAGGGGTTCAGGGGGCAGTCCCTGATAGCGGGGTTCTAGGGGTAGCAGCCCGTAGTATGGTCTAAGGGGCAACGCTCCTGGCTAGGGCCGGGCTGCCAGGTCAGTGCGAAAATTTTTTATTTTGAGGAATTTATATAGCATATTTTGTTATAGGAAAATTTATTTTCTTGTTAAAACCTCTTGAAATATTTGCCTTGAAAATCTTAGATTAACTATGCATAATAGCCCCAAAAGATGGAAAAACTTGTAAATAACGGGATCTAGAACTCAACTGGTCGATAAGTAACCTTTCGTTTAAGTTACCTTGCCTATGATCAAGTCACATGGTCTGCATATAATTCAACACACAAATGGGTCACTCTCTACATAGTTTCTCCGGCAAGTTCGTCGGTTGTTTCGCTGCAAGATTCGCTATCAGTTTTGATAGCAGTTTCGCTGGCAGTTTCGCATGGCAGTTTCGCTGCTAGTTGCGCCCAACTTTTGTTGGAATTTCCTAGATTCGCAAGTTCCATTGGTCAACCTTATTTTTATACGTCCAACGAAACTGTGAGCCCGATCAGTGAAACTGGTGGTTCTCCCAGCGAAACTAAGAGAAGTTTCAGCCCGTTTTTAAACTAAAATCTTAACTTTTTACGTGCAAAACCTTGTTTTTTCGTCCATAAAACTACATCTAAACATTTTACATGATTTCATACATAAAAATATGACCTTTAAGTGATTGTTTTGCAACTTTTCCAACCCAAAACCCTAGTTTCCAGATCCAATCTAAAAAGTTATTTGGAGGACGATTATTACCTATATTCCTTGCTATTTCTTTATTTTTTGATGCCCCAATACTCAAATATTAAACTCTCAATCCACCAAGCTTCCAACCTTTGATTATCCCTCACTTTCTCTCTCTACTCTCTCTGTAGAATACTTTGTTTTTTGGGTTACAAGTGTGTGTTGTAATGCCTGATTAGGGCTGTTTAAGGGTGGTAATGGGCTCTTAAGCCCATCTATCACTTAACCAATAATCCAATTGGGTCCGCAATCCATTTTTTTATAATCCCCCGACTTGACCCTGTTATTACTAAGTTGGTTGCTTCGATATTTTGGGGCGTTACATCGTTTGTGATCAAGAATCATCTCGCTTTGTTTGGAAGATAGCATTAGTGTAACACTTAACTATCTGCTTGTTTTCCGCTCCTCCATATATCAAAAGCATATCTTTATTCCTTCTTAGTTATTTAGGGATATCTATACAGCAATCTTGTGACTCTCACCCAGATTCGATTGATTGTACTCATCATACTTAATGCAAATGATATGTCGGATGTAGTAAATAACATGGCATACATTATATAACCAATCATAAAAGCATATGAAAGTCCTTTCATTTTTTTTCTTTTTGTTCCTCTATTTAAGGACATCGATTTCCATTTAGTAGGGTTATGCGAGCCATTGGCAAGTTTTCTCTCTTGGGTTCTAGCATTGAGAAGCGTCTAAGACCTTATCAATATATAGTTGTCTCGATCTACCTCTATAGATCATAAGTCCTAAAATATATACGCCTTCGCCAAGATCTTTCATTGCAAAACATTTTCTTAAACATGATTCACATCATTAAGCATATGCATGTTATTTCCAATAATGTGTACGCCATCCACATACATGAGCAAGAAAGTAATGTAGCTCCTACTTACCTTCTTATAAACTGTAAGGCCCCGTTCCCGGGCACCTCACAGTTGGTCGTCATCACCCATAAAACAGACATTTAATATAACTTAATAAAAACCATGCAGCGGAAACTTTAAATTTTTACTAAAAATGCTTTTGCAAAGTAATACAACACCTGTTACAAAATATCATTTGTTTGCATTACAATACAAAAACATTAACAAAAGAATGCCATCCCAAAATAAAGCTGAGTAGCCGCCTCGTGCCATCCTCAGCAACACTACCTGCCAACTGGAAAATACATAAAAGTCAGCGTTGCTGAGTGAGTTCTAGTTTTTGTATT
>BJCO01744395.1:0-17568 GCA_018326465.1 Flaveria floridana | reverse complement strand
AGAATCACTTAACAGGATGTTTTCATGAATGTTTGATGTTATGAATCATGTTGTTATACCTAATCGATGATGAATCAGTAGATTTATCGATCAGAATTTTGATTTTGAAGAACAGGGGTTCAAGGGTTTATCGAAGGTTTTTGAATTTTACTGATTTTCTCACTTTCACTCGTGGTGATTTGAAAAAGTTACAAGTGTGAACTATATATACAACATACAATTTGTGTGTCCGCTGTGTATACAGTATGTCCGTTGTGGGAACAGTGCCCGCTATGGACACAGTGTTCGTTGTGTACACAGTGTCCGCTGTAGAGTTTTTGCTGTACGCTATGGACCCTTATTGCGTGTACTGTTCTTATAGAAGATGAACAAAATGTTCATGCGCTGTGCACAATAGTTGTGCGTTGTTCACAAAGCGGATAAATAATTTTGTTCATACGCTTTGTACTATACTTGTGCACTGTTCACAAAGCGGATGAACAATTTGGTTCATACGCTGTGCACTATACTTGTGCACTGTTCACAAAGCGGATGAACAATTTTGTTGATACGCTGTGGATTACTTTGTGAGAATGATGCTCACAACGGATGAACAAAATTAAAAAAATAATCCTAAGTGACTAAGTCATCCGCTGTTGGAATCAGTCATCCGCTGTGGAGAAGTTAATCCGCTGTATGAACAGTTTGTTCATCCGCTGTGATGGACTTGTTCATCCGCTGTGGGAACAATTCATCAGCTGTGGTCATCCACTGTGAACTTGTTCATGTTATTCATCCGCTGTGTACACTTGTTCACGCGTTGTCAAACTTGTTCATCCACTATGAAGTTGTTCATCCGCTGTGGAGTAGATACTTCATCCGCTGTAGAACTTTATCCGCATTGGACTTCCTTCATCCGCATTGGTTGACTTATGCAAAAATTCTGTATCTACAAATCTGAAAAGAAATTTACATAAATGTTATTGATTGTTATGGATGTTAATGATGTTAATATGTTTCTAATGTATGAATTGTATGTTGAAACACATTTGGATGATTGATTTGATAATGGCAAGCATTATACTTTCTTGCATTAATCTTAATGCACTTTGTTGAGTCCAACAGTGAGATCTTACAATCAAGAGCCTGGAAAGCTCTAATACCATTCGTAGGAACGGTTAAGGGATGGTCAATACAATCAGTCTCACAATGAGGAGAGTGTTAGAGCACTTAACAGATCAAAAAGCGAATCGGGGTTTAAGAGTAAGATGCAACGAACATAAGTAAGTAAAGAGACAGAACTTAAGAACAATATATATAAGGTTTTCAAGGATAATGTATATTAATCTAAAGTTCTCTTACAAGAGTTACAATGCATAAAAATAAGTTACAAGACATTGAGATACTTTATACTACACCCTGCAACCAGGCATATTGGAAAGCTAGTTGGAACATTGAAAGACAACAAAATCAATGTAGAGTTAAAACACAGATTGCCTTTTGACTAGTGACTATGACATGTCATAGCTCACATCCTAATAAAATACAAAAAGGATAAAAGTACATAAAGTAGAAAGTTACAGATAAAGACCTTAATGTACGGTTACAAAAACATGGACCTTTTTATCAACTTATGCAAGTTGGTGAGTCTTCAGAGTTGTAGCGAAAAGTTGGTTAGCTTTATGTAAAAGTACATCAGAGAAAAGCATGTTTTTCTAAGTATTCAGAAGAAATCAGTCTTCACTTCATTTGGCTTCGTAAAACTTTGTCTTTGAAGCTTTGGAAGACTTCATCTTTGGCTTCGGAAGATTTGGTCTTTGGCTTCAGAAGACTTTGTACTTAGAATGTTTCTTATGCAGAGTATAAAGCTTCCGCATGAACTTTTACCTTCAAAAGATTTTATACTTACCATAATTATCATACAAAGTATAAAAATTTCATAGCAGTTCTACCTGGTACCTGGTGCATGCATGCAGGAAGCCGTTTGGTTGCTTTGGTTGCATTAGCCTCTATATAAACCTTACAATTGACAAATGTGGATGAACGAATACTTAGCGTATTTTTCCTTGAGCATACGCATTCGTTAATGCAGATGAACAAATACTTGACCATATTTGTTCTGGTTATCCGCATTAGTAAATGAGGATGAACAAATACTTGTCAGCATTTATTCTGTTGGTCATCAGCATAAACTAATGCAGATAGCCAACACTTGGTCTTTCTTCTGCTGATTCTTCACCCGCATATTTTCTTGGACTTGTGGGAGTTTCCAATAGAACAACCTTCAACCACCTCTTGAATTAGCATGTATGATCCTTTCAGGGTCCAACAGAAATGCTCAGGGGAAATCATGGAAGAAATCTAAAATTTTATACTCATGATGTGTATCTGGTAGTGAATGATAATCTTCATCTTGTTCTATTATTTGTTGATGATGTGACCTGATTTGTTTGCTTGGTTGAGGGTCAAATTAGGCTTGTGGTTGATTGGTCACAAGAGTAGAGAATGATGGTGTGTTTGATGATGTTCATTTTGAAGGGTTTGTTTGATCTGGTGGAGATGTAACTATTGTACAACATAGAGTTGTGGTTGTTCTCCTTGGTGGATCAGCAGTTAATGGAACATCAATATTTGTTGGCGGACCCATGTGATATTCAATATCTTCATTGGTATGTGAAACATCAAAATAAGATGTGTCAAATAATTTTGTTAGTGAATCTATATGAAACAACCAGTCAGATCCAAGGACTTTCTTAGTGAATGAATGTTCGTTAAAAACAACGTCAGTTGTTTCTTTCACCATGTTTAGTCCTGGTTGTATACTCTATATGCTTTAGAGTTTCCATAGTATCCAACAAAGAACATATCGTCGGCTTTAGGAGCAAACTTTGGTAGATGTTCATTGGTGTTTACTATGGATACAAAACAACCATGTTTGCTGGTCATGGATTCAATCAATGGGATATAATTATCATTATATGGTGGGTTAACTTCTTGTTGCTCACCTGAAACTTCTTGTTGCAAGAAAGTTTTCAAACTTCTTGTTGCTCACCTGAAACTTTTGAGGTTTAACTTCAGTTTCAACCTATAATGTTTTAGATTAAGTCAATAATTTAGAGAGCTGCTCAACATGTGCAGTTAGTGTTAACTTTTTAGAAAAAAGCTGGTCTAAGTCATTTTTAAGTAACAAAATATTGATTTCATATGGTTTCTGTATAGATTTAATACTGTTATTTAAATGTTTATTTCAACCACTTTCTTTGAAAGTTGATCGGTATACTCCTTGTATCGAGTGACCTCATCAAACCATGCTTGTGTGCAGAGATTTTCTAACACATCCTTCAAGATCTCAGTCAATTTCTCCTCAAGATATGTCGTGAGGGCATGATCCGTAGATTTTATCTCTGCCTCATACATACTCGAATCATATTCTCTATCTTGTTTGATTATCATTGCTGAAGATTTGGAGTGTTGATTAGGGCTGTATTATGATATTTGTGGTGGTGTTGGAGCAGATTGTATGTTGATAGGTGGTGGAACGTGTCTGTTTGCTTGATACTACTTGATTTTGTTGTTGCAGATTATTTCTATCTATTCTTGGTTGTTGACTGTCTCTTGAGAAGTGTCCATATAATAGACAATCATAGCACCTCACGTTTGTTTTGTCAAAACCAATCTTGGTCTTTTTGTCCATATTTAAACCTCTGTTCCTTTGAAAAAAATATTTTTAATCTATATGTACTCATTGCCATTGACCATTGAAGATCCACTGCTTCAACCATGTCCTGTGGTAACTCATCCAAATCTTGTGGGATGAACTGAGATGGTGTAAGATTAGTAACTAGGTAACTCATCCAAATCTTGGTCTTTTGTATTTGTTTTGGTGATTCAGGTGCAAAGAAGAATGATGTGTCACTGTTAATCAAGAAATTCTTCTTTTTCATCTTCTTTCTAGTGCATGTCAAGAATGCACTTCTGTTGTTTGCATTTCTTTGAACTTGAACGATTCCATATGCCTTACTGAGTTGTTGTTTCTGGATCATTCATCAAGTTCTAGTACCTCAACCTTGGCAACTAGATCATCTAGGGCCTATGCTTCAAGATCCAATGTTGCTTTCATCAAAGAGACAGACTGAGTCCAACTCTCTAAAATAGTATGAAGCATCTTTTTGTTGATATCCATAGATTCGTACTTGAGACCATAGACTTTCATCTCATTTAAAAGTTGTAAAAATCTATGAAGCTGCTCTAGTATGGATTCACCTTGGATATTGTAAGGCCCCGTTCACGAGAAGCCTCACAGTTGGTTAATCATAGCATAAAATCACTTTATAAACAAAACATTGCAGCAACATTAAATAAATATTCGTTTAAAACTTGTAGGTCATATAGCAATCATACATGTGTCTCCTAAATAGAGTAAAAATATTGTACTTTTCAAACAAAAGAAAACTTGTAGGTCATATAGCAATAAACTTTATCCTTCTTATAATGACCACACGTATATCATAATACGTAATATTTCTTGCGTCTTAATAAACATGTACATTATCTTTTATTCTTTCATTATCTTTCACTTCATCATAAACGAGATTGCACACAACAAGAGCCCCCTGTTGATCGATAACGGATATCGATCACTGTCAATACACATAAACGTGGTAGCTAACCCCCGATAGTTGATCTACTCTGCAAGGCACATGGATTGCTCATGAATACAGATCCATCATCATACATTAGACCCACATAAGTGAAGTCCATCATAGTTCTTGCAAGACTTTTCATCATCATACGGGCCCGGGTAACATTCATCAAGTTCCATTTTTCATTATTATTAACTCACTTCGTTACATAATACTTATTCTTAATTAGTATATATCACACCAAGTAAGAAACATCGTCAAATCCCCCCCCCCTTTATTTAGAATGAATTCACCCATAGCCCATATATTCACATTCTAATCAAAATGAATAACAAACAATAATATCCGACCCTCTGTGGGACGACGGGGGTTTTAGGGGAGGCAGCCCCTAGTGGGGTCCAAAGGGCAACACCTCTGGCATACAGAACTTTTAAATAAGGGGATCTAGAACTTACCTGGTTATAGTGAGTTGCTTCTAGTCTAAGATTTCTAAGCTAGGATCGTGGTATACGACCTACATATAAGTTAACACTCAAATGGGTCATTTTCTATGCAGTTTCGGTAGTAATTCCACACGCAGTTTCGCTGTTGATTTTGTTGGTAGTTTCGCACACAGTTTCGCTGACAGTTTCACTGTCAGTTTCGCATGACAGTTTTGACTAAATTTATGTGATTCTTTGCGACTTTTCAAAACCCAAAACCCTAGAATTCGGGTCTGACCTACAGAGGCGTTTAGAAGATAAATCTTACCTGGATTTCTTGTTCCTTTCTGGGGTTTGTTGCTCTAATACTTAGATCTTCGATCTCTTAACCAATGAAGCTCCAAATCTTATGTTATTGATACTTCTCTCTCTACTCTCTCTCTCTAGAAAGTTAGTGGCTAGGGTTGCAAATGAGGAAGATTATGGCTGGTTAGGGGGTTTAAGTGGCTGATTATGGGCCTCTAATAACTTAAATCTTTTTGCCCATAATATTAATATGGCCCATGACCCATTTCCTTCCTTTATTTTTATTAAATATCCCTTAACTAAGTCCATTATTATTAAATGGCTTGTTTTGACGTTCCGGGGCGTTACAAGTCTCCCCCACTTATTTAGGTTATATCCTTGAAACCTATCAGTCATTAAACAATTGACAATAATACTGCCTCACTCCTCCTCGGTCCTCCATGTAGATTCGGATCCCTTTCTATGTCTCCACTGTACTCGTACCAGGGGTATAACTTTATTCCTTAAGCGCTTTTCTTTCTTATCAAGGATGGCAACTGACTGCTCTACAAAATTCAGTAATTCATTCATTTCAATGTCTTCTATCGGTACAACCACATCGTCATCTACCAATCATTTCCTTAGATGAGATACATAGAACGTAGGATGAATTCCAGTAAATTCATAGGGTAGTTCCAATCTGTAGGCCATTTCTCCTACTCTTACGATAACACGAAATGGCCCTATGAACCTTGGGCTTAATTTCCCCTGCTTCTGAAACCTGATGATCCCTTTCTAGGGAGATAACTTGGGCATAACCTTATCACCAACCTTGAATTCTATCAGCCTAGGCCTCTTATCAGCATAAAACTTTTAGCGATCCTTTGCGACTTTCATAAATGCCTTAATCCTATTTATGTTCTCGGTCGTAACCTCAATCACTTCAAGACTTCCCAATTCCTTTTGGCTGATGTCACTCCAACACACGGGTGTTCTACACTTCCTACTGTATAGCATCTCATAAGGTGGCATTACTAATGTTGGCATGGTAACTATTATTATATGAGAATTCTTCCAATGATAAGTGCTCATCCCAACTTCCTCCAAAGTCGATTATGCACGCTCACAGCATGTTTTCTAACGTCTGAATCATTTTTTTCCGACTGACCATCCATCTGGGGGTAGTAAGCCGTAGTGATATGCAGTCTAGTCCTCATTGCATCGTGAAACCTATTCTAGAACTTGGATGTGAGTCGCGTGTCTCTATCAGAATCAATAGAAGCTGGTACACCATGACGAGCCATGATCTTCTTGATAAATATCTTCGCCACCCGTGTTGGTACACATGTCCCTGGTTCTAGTTCTAGTGAACTCAAATGTAATTGACTTTCCTTTTATAACACTTATGTAATGTTTGATATATGAAATGAAAAACTCTTCTTTGAATGTTTATTGGTAGTTGAATGTTATATCTATTATTATGATTGATTGTTACACGCTTATATGACCATGTTATATAGGTTTACAGTTGTTAGACATAGTTCTGTATCATTAAAGGTTCAGGAATATGCTTAACTAATTATCATGATTCAGTCACACGACTGGACCCTGAGAATGGGTCAGTCGCACGACTGAACCAGGTGATTGAGTCAATCGCACGATTGAGTAATAAGACTGACTCAGTCGTATGAATGAATCAATCGTACGACTCAGTCGCACGACTGAGCCATACGCATGGCTCAGTCGTACGAATGAGAGCTGTAACCTATAAATACCACTTAATTCGTGAAAAAAACACTTCGATAACCTATAAATACCACTTAATTCGTGAAAAAAACACTTCGATAATTATCAACCCTAGCCGTTTCTGTTCGTCCAGAGAGTCCCTTCCAAATTCATAGAACGTTTCTGATTGATTCTAATCAATTCTTAACGTATTCTCATCGTTAGTTTTGATCGGATTAACGTTCTCCCTGATTGGATCGCCAATCAAATAGGATTCTGCACTATTAGATCTGGTTTCACGTAGAATCAGTTAGTACTCCGTCCGTACACGGTCCAAACAACCCGCTCAGAGGAACACGTGTAACGAATTGGCAAGAAAATGGGCACTCTTTGTTAAATGGTTGACAATCATCCAGATCACGTCACTCCCACTCACCGTGCAAGGTAACTTTGTGATGAAGCCCATTGTGATGTGCTCCCATTTCCATTTAGGAATGTCCAAAGGCTGGATCTTCCTGTATGCCTTTTGATGCTTTGCCTTCACTTGCAAACCAGTCAGGCACTTGCTTACATAATTAGCCACGTCACACTTCATTTCCGACCACTAGTAATCTTTCTCAAATCCTAATTCATCTCCGCCACCCGCTCAGAGGAATACGTCTCACAAATTAGCAAGAAAATAGGCACTCTTTGTTAAACGGTCGACAATCACCTAGATCATATCACTCCCTCTTTCCGTGCGAGGTAACTTTGTGAAGAAGCCCATCGTGATGTGCTCCCATTTCCATTCAGGAATTTCCAAAGGCTGGATCTTCTCGTATGGCTTTTGATGCTTTGCCTTCACTTTCAAACAAGTCAGGCACTTGCTCATATACTTAGCCACGTCACGCTTCATTTTCGACCACTGAGAATCTTTCTCAAATCCTAATACATCTTTGTGGAACCGTGACGGATGGAATACTGAGTCTTAGGAGCCTCATCCACGATCTTCCACCTCAGATCCCCATAGAGAGGGATCCACATTCACCTAGATTGAGTTCTAACACCCATGGTGTTTTCCCCCAAATCAGAAACCTGTCCTTTCATCCTTTCAGAGTTGACTCTATCAGCTCTCAATGCTTCATCTTGGAACTCCCTTATTTTCTTCATAACATAAGGTGTCATGATCATCTGATAAGCATTCACCCGAATTGGTCTGGGTCGTTTTTTCTGGCTAAGGGCATCAACAACCACGCTGGCTTTGCCCGGATGATAATGAATTATACAGTCATAATCCTTGAACAGTTCCAACCACCTCCTCTACCTCATGTTGAGATCCTTTTGTTTAAAAAAATACTTCAAACTTTTGTGATCAGTAAAGACGGGGAACTCCACCCCATACAGGTGGTGCCTCCAAATCTTCAATGCAAACACCACCGCATCCAACTCCAAATCATAGGTAGGATAATTGGCTTCTTGGACCTTTAATTGTCTAGAAGCATAGGCTATCACCTTCCCCGTTGCGTTAACACCTACCCAATCCTGCATACAAGGCATCCGAGTAGACTACCAGATCCTCGTTCCCATCAGTTAACATCACGACATGGGCTTGAGTTAACCTTATTTTTAGTTCTAGGAAGTGTTCTCCTGATCTGGACACCATTCGTACTTCACATCCTTATGGTTCAGTGGAGATAAAAGAGAAGCTATCTTGGATAAATCCTGGATAAACCTCCTATAGTAACCCGCCAAGCCTAAGAAACTGCGAATCTCGGATAGTGTATTTTGAGAATCCGATTGCATTACCGTTTCAAACTTTGCAGGGGCCACCCTGATCCCCTTAGGATTAACCACGTGACCAAGAAATTGAACTTCTCGTAGCCAAAATACGCATTTGGAAAACTTGGCATATAACGTTTCACCTTTGTGCATCTCTAATACTTCTTGAATATGATCGACATGCTCCCCTTCACTTTTCGAATAAATCAAAATGTAATTGATGAACACTATCACCGATTTATTATCCAACATTGGCCAACATACCTAATTCATAAGATCCATAACAGCAGCTGGCACATTGGTTAAACCAAAGGACATGACACGAAATTTGTAGTGTGCAAATGCATACAGAATGTTGTCTTAGAAATATCTTGTTCTTTCACTTTCAGTTGATGGTAACCAAATCGCAAGTCTATCCTCGAAAACCAGCTAGCACCGTGGAGCTGATCGAATAGGTCGTCGATCCTCGGTAACGGATACCAATTATTTACGCTCAGCTTATTGAGCTCGCGATAATCAATGCACATCCGCATGTTGCCTATCTTTCTTCTTGATGAATAAAAGCAGAGCACCCCATGAAGAGATGCTCGGTCTGATGAAGCCATTATTCAATAAATCTTGCAACTGAGCCCTCAACTCTACCATCTTTGAAAGAGCTAGACGATACGATGCGTTAGCAACGGGCTGTACTCCCACTAGTAAGTCAATATGGATTTTAATTTCGCGGTTAGGTGGCACACTACTCAGGCGGATAATTATGGCTTTGGCGTATTCACATCCTTTACATTCTCCAACTAAGTGCTGCACCCACGTCTCAAGTACTTTTCAAATGTGATCATCGACACTATATTCGGTACACAACACACTTTATCCCTATGAACCGGAACAGAACTACCATCACGTGTTAGACAAATTATCTTCATACTACATACTATATTTGCTTCATATCTAGCTAACCAATCCATTCCTAACATCACATCAAAACCTCCTAAGTCCATAACATGCAACCTAATAAGGAACTTACAATCTTCCAACTCTATCAGGCAATCCTCAACCACCTCACTCACCTCAGTTGACTTACTAATAGCTGTTTCTACATAAAAGGGCTCGTCTATCCTCCTAATCTTATTATGCAACAAATGACAAAAGGCAGTAGACACAAAACTCCTACTAGCACCAGAATCAAAGAGCACAGAAGCATATTCATGGTTAACCAGAAACATACCTGAAACCACTTCCGGATCTGCCCTGGCCTCCTCACGAGTTATGTTGAATGCCCTCGCTTTCTCCTATGAACCGTCACCCTTTCCTTTCTCCCCAGCTTTAGCCGCCCCTGATCCTTCTGATTTTACTTTCTTACAGTCCCTTCCCACATGACCCATCTCTCCGCACTGGTAACACCTTGCTGCCCTACAGTCATTGACATAGTCGCCCTCGCCCTCGCATTTGAAACATCTACTTGTCCTAAATCCACCCTCCCTAAATGAACCCTTCCATATTTTCCGTAAGCATTCCCTTCACCCACATTTCCTCGCCTCCCTGACTGGTCCTGAACTCTCATCCTCTTCTCTTCAATCCTAAATTTTTCACCTCTAAACCTCTTCCCTTTCCTATTCTTGTTCCCACTCCATTTTTCGACCTTCTTTTGTACAGGCATCAGATCTCTCTCATCATACAATCTCCCAGTTAAATTCACCATAGACCTAAACGTGTTTGGTCTTGCCACGATCATATTCCTCCTGACGTCCACTTCTAAACCTTGCATGTTTTACTAGATCTTCCTAGACTCTGGGCTCACCGTTTTAGGCACAAGTCTTGCTAACTTGTTGAACTTGATTGGGTACTGCTGGTATGTCATGTTCCCCACTTCTAAGTTCTTAAATATCTATCAATTTTGTCCAACTCCCGATGTGGACAACCTCCTCCAGCACTAACTCCTTCCACTCAGGCCACCACATCTTGGCTATCACCTGTTGGCCCTCGGCTTGGGCAATGTTGTCCCACCAGCACAACGCCTAGTCAACGAATGGATGAGTGGCAAACTTTACTTTCTCATCTTCCCATCACTCGCTAATCTCAAGTACAGCCTTCGTTTCTCAGACCCATCGATGGGCGGTTGTAGCATGGCCGTTGCCATTGAAAGTTGGGGGTTTGCATCTTGGAATGCTCCATAATTGCACCCCTTAGTGGTCTCCTTCAAGTCTTCGTCCTCACTATTATCACTGTGAACCACCACCCTATGAGAGGAGGGTCCCCTTTTAGACTCCGCTATGAACACTTTAGTGTGTTCTGCTATGAACACTTATGTTCCGCCGTGAACACTTTACTGTCCGCTAAGAACACTTGGATACTTATGTTCCGCTATGAACACTTTACTGTGAACACTTTAATGAGTTGTCCACTATGAACACTTGTGTTCTGCTGTGAATACTTTACTATCCACTATGAACACTTGGATGTTTGCTTGAATGTTATCTACTATGGAGTGTTCATCCATTGTTGATATTGATCATCCGCTGAGGGCTTGTTGATCAGCTGTGAGTGTTTGTTCATCTATTGTATGTACTTGGACATTGTTTAGACTTCATCCGCTGCTAACAATTAGACATCCGTTGTGGGCTCACCTTCATCCACTGCCAACACTTTCCAAAATTTCTTTATCTATAAAATTTGTAAATGAAATTAAAACAATAATTAGTGTTTGATTTGAATGTTACTTATGTTGTATGTTAGTAAATGGTTATTTAAATGTTAGAACATGTTTGATTGATTAAGGCGAACATTATACTTCAATGAGCTTGTTGATTCCAACAATATATGTGTATATGGCAATGTTATCTTGAGAACTCTTATTTGTTGTTAGAACTTTAATAAACTTTTTTTACACGTGTAAAAGAGTTTCTTTGTTTGTTCGTATGTTTATGTATGTGTAAAATAAAGAGTTCTTATAATTCTCACACAAAACAAATGATAAGTTCAATTTTTTAAATATTAAATTATATTTATGTACACTAAATACAAGATAACAAATTTTAAATGTGTGAGTAAAAGTAGTAAAATTATACTATAATGTATAACTGATATATGACATATGTAAAAGCTATAAAAATATTATTAAAAAATACTCTAGTGTATAGGTGAGAGAAAGAAAAGAGAAGAGAGAAAATATAATTAAAGTAATTAATTAGTTGGGATGATAAATGTTTGATAGTTTAAAATTATACCCTTTGTAATAATTTTATATTTGTTAGATTTAAATATAATGAGTGGTCCTGAATAGTTCTTTAAAAGAGTTACTTTTTTTCACATGTTTATATATCTGTAAAATACAGAGTTCAAATAATTCTCACCCAAAATAAATGATAAGTTTTAATTTTTAGATATTAAATTTGTAAGGTTTATATAATGGCAAATGCAACCAAAGCAACCAAAGACTTCATGCATGCATGCACTCAGTACCGAGTAGAAGATGCCCCGGAAGTTTATACTTAGAACAAGAATTATTCTAAGTATAAAATTTCTGAAGCCAAAGTTGCTCTAGAATCTTTATACTCTGCACAAGAAATATTCTAAGTATAAAGTCTTTCGAAGCCAAAGACCAAAGTCTTCCGAAGCCAAATGAAGTGAAGACTGATTTCTTCCGATGACTTAGAAAAACAGGCTTTTATCTGATTTACTTTTGTATAAGGATTTCTACAACTCTGAAGACTCACCAACTTGCATGAGTTGGTGAAAAGATCCATGTTTTCGCAACTGTATATTGAAGTCTTTGTCTGTAACTTTCTGCTTTATGTACTTTTATCCTTTTTGTATTATATTAGGATGTGAGCTATGGAATGTGATAGTCATTAGTCAAAATGAAATTTGCCTTTTGACTCTACATTGATTTTGTTGTCTTTTAATGTTCCAACTGGCTTTCCAAGTATGGCTGGTTGTAGGATGTAGTATAAAGTATCTCAGGATCTTGTAACTTATAACCTATGCATTGTAACTCTTGTAAGAGAACTTGAGATTAACATACAACATTCTTGAAAACCATATATTGTTCTTGAGTTCTATCTCATTATTACTTGTGTTCATTGCATCTTGTTCTTAAACCCAGTTGCCTATTTGAACTGTGAAGTGTTCTAACACTCTCCTCATTATAAGACTGATTGTCTTGACCATCCCTTAACTGGTCCTGCAATTGGTATCAGAGCTTTAGGCTATTGATTGTAAGATCACACCATCTTAAATCTCCTCAGTTCTCATACAACACTTAATATCTCAAATGGTAGCATCTAAGTCTGATATGGAAACCAGTACCATGGTAAAGTCCCTACTGATCACACCTGATGATTTTGATACTTGGTGTTTAAGAATGGAAGGCTTCATCAAGTCACAAGATAGCAGGATGTGAGAGTCTGTTACCACAGCACCTTACATTCCTTGCACCTCTTCGGTTGCTGTTGGAGGTGGCATGATCCCAAATGAGATGGTTGACTACTCTGAAGAAGATAGAAAGAAATATATGTAGATCAAAAAGCCATGACTGCCCTCCAAACTGCTCTTTCAAATGTCATCTGCAGAGGCTTCAAGAAGTGCAAAATTGCTAAGCAGTTCTAGGATGCTCTGAAGATCATATATGAAGAGTCTACTGAAGCCAAATAAAATAAGAAAGACCTTCTGGAAGTAGCAGTTTGAGAACTTCACCTTCAAAGCAGGTGAAACCATGACACAACAATAATTCTGCTATGTTGAGATTGTGGCCACTCTGGTGGATGTTAGAGTGAAACTAGAGAACAGGGATATTGTGAGAAGGTTCATGTCCTCTCTTCATAGACAGCGGACACACTATTGTGTGGTCATTAAGAGTGCTGAAAATCTCAAGACCCTTACTCTCACTAACTTGTATGGCATACTCAGTGGTTACCAGATGGAGATGACCATGCAAAATCCATCTGGCAACTCTAGCAATCAACAGAGTTCTGTCCTACATGTGGTTGAAAGGGATTATAGACAACCACAGCCCCAGTCATCTCTTACCCTGACAACTCCCCAAAGGGCCCTTTCATCACCTTCCTAGAGACACCAAAGGAGAGCTACATCCAAGAAAGCCCATTCAAAGAGACAAGTTCATCATAAGTTGTGTCTCAGGATGAAAGCACAGGCAGCTTTCTCTTCAGCCTTCAAGACTTAGACTGCATCCATCTAGATGACCTGGAGTACATGGAGATAGTTCAATATATGGCTCTTCTCACTCACAGAGCTAAGAAGTTCTATAAGAGGACAAGGAGAAAGTTTCCTAGCAATGTATCCAGTGGAAATTTTGGGCTGGATAAAAACAAAGTGAAATGTTACAACTGTAACCATATGGGACACTTTCATAGGGAGTGCAAGGCACCCATGACAAATGGTGACGAAACACAACCCAAGCCAAACTACACTAAGGGAGCTTCACACACTGAGAAGCCTAAGCAACAAGCTGCAATTTCTATTGAAGAAGGAGGCTTTGATTGGTGCTTCCAGGGAGAAGATGTGTCTCCAAACCAAGCACTGATGGCAGATCTGGATTAAGCCAAGGTATTGGAACATCTTTTTACCCCATACTGCATTGCTAAAGTAAGTAGATACAGGTCCTATAACTTAGAAATAAGATCTGATCTTGAGTCTTTGAATATTAACTTCTGATTTCAAAAGAGCTAAAAATGAGTATAAGTTAAAAATAGAAAACTATTTTAACTCTTAAACATAAGCATACCAACTACATGACTCAAATCAAAGATTTAATTACTAAGTTAACTGAGTGCCAGGCTGAGCTAGTGATCAGTAAAGTCAAGGTAGAGAAACATGTTCTTGAAGAAGAGGGACTTGGATCTAATGAGGTAGCTCCTCCACACACTCTATTGTCTATAAGATCTTCAAGGTGTGGAACTAGTCAAGATGAGCTTCCATCCGTAGATCCAAGTGATGAAGAGGATGAAGAGGAGATAGTGAACGATAGATCTGGGAAGAGTTAAGAAGATCATCCTAACAAGGGTCACTATTCTCCTGAGGAGAGAACGAAGTCAGGGATGATAAAGTCCAAGAGAAAGAACTTAGTCCGAGCAACCAAGAGAAGATCAAAGAGAGCTCAAGAGATGAAGGTCGCCTTTAACTCCAAGCAGAATCAAGTTTTCATCTCTGCAGGTTTTGAAATGATAAAAACTGAGGATACAACTTTGAACTCTAGTACCAAGAGTTTAAGTTCATGTCCAATTCATCCCTGTGAAGGAATGAAGGCTGTTAAACTATTTGAAGATGATACTTACCAAAACCTAAGTGCCGAATCCCATGATGATTACCAAAACCGACACGGTGAAAATATGCTAAAGATATGATCAAAACGAAGAAAATTGACCAAAGTCAAACTTGGTCAACCGTGGTCAAAGTCAACTGTCAACATCAGCGGTCGTCCCGAATGACGTCAGCACCCCGCAGTCACTCATCAGCAACAAAGAATTTATCAGACTTAGAACTATTTTTGTGTAATCATTTTGTGCTTAAATGTAATATTTTCCTATTTTTGTAAAGAGTATAAAGGATTAAGTGTAGTCATTTATACTCAACAAAAAGAAGAAAAAAAACCAAGTGAGAATAGAGTTTTATAGAGAGGAAACACACACAAACGGTGTAACCTCTAACATTGAGAGAAATCAAGGTTGAGTGTGTGTGAGATAGTTTTCTCACAAACTCCCTTGTAATCCTCTTGTATCAAACACATGAAAGAATGAAATATTTCTGAATTTGTGTTGTTGATTGTTCATCATTCATCATCATCATCATACATGTTCATCTCTTTTATATAGATCACCACGAAATCATCAACAGATCTGTGAGATTCCGCATCACATATCTGATAAACGGCAACAATACGATTGCAATATTCAATCCACACGTGTATCGGATTTCCACAGTTGGTATCAGAGCCTTGGCTCCTTGTTCTTCAAATTTTTCTCAAAAATTTGAACCACAAGTTTGATCTACAAATTGTTTTTGTTTCTGATAAAATCAAAGCTACCATTAGCTTAGATTTGTTATTTCGTGATAATCTGCAAGTTTTCATATCCATTGAAGTTCATTTGAGCCATTATTTTGAAGATTTAAGCAAATTTGTTCTTCAAGTATTCAAATGCTCATGAACGTGAAATTTTGATTTTTTTGTTGTTTGATCAAATTTAAGCTTCTACTAGCTTTAGTTTGTGATAACTAACACATCTGCAAAGTTTCATATCAATTGGATTATCACAACACTCGAATTTGAAAATTTTTGAAAATCTTATGTTCTTGAGTGCTTTTGAGGAAAATTCATCTAAGTCACGAATCTGATATTGTTTAGCTGAAATTGATAGTGGTTTTAGCTTAGAAAATCAAATTTGTTCGTTTATCATTCACAACATCCAAATCATACATTTTGAACTTTGATTTTCAGATCTGGGTTTTTGTTTTTTATTGTGTTCTTTATGGGTTCATCATTTAAATCTGATTTTAGATGATGATTATATGAAATTGATTGTTGTTCTAGCTTAGAATCACTTATCTACAACTATTATAACATTTGATTTTACCCAATTCCATCTGAAATCCAAGAATCAAAAATTGGTTCATTTAAAAACATGAAGTTTGACTTTTTCAGAGTCAAACTGTTTTGAAACCCCAAAATCAGCCAAAATCTTATGATTTAATTCAGATTTTGATTCATTTGTTCATCATACAATCATTCAAAATCATTCAAACAAACATACATACAACAAGTTATGAATATGAAAGTCAAATTTCATTCATAATCAACATTCACAAAAAATATACAAATTACACTTGATTTTTGACTAAGTGTTCTAAGTCCAATGCTTTAATTCAACAGCTGATAAGATCATTCCACAGTTGATGAGATAATTCCACAGCTAATGCACGACTTCCAAAGCTGATGAACAAAACTTCCACAACTGACTAACAAAAATTTTTCTAAGTGTTCACGGCTGATGAACAAACCAACCCACATCTGATGAACAAAACTTCACTGCTAATGAACAATTAATCCACAACTGATGTGTTAAGTTCTTAAACTTGCACTTTGTCAAGGTTGTCAACATACAGTTCATTCTTCATCTTTAACCATACATCATCTTCAAGTCATTAATCATCATCATCCAAATACACCATACACCCGTTATCAACACAAATCCAAGTTTATCATTCCAAACTTTGAAACCCACTGTGGACAACAACGAAATCATACAAAACTGCTAAAAAATTCACAGTCACATCAGACACAAACTAAAAATCACAGCAGACAAAAAAAATAATTTAACAAATAGAAGTCCTAAACATACAATGGATGTGTTGAACCCCATTCACAGCGGATGAATTGAAGTTGTCCACAGCGGACAAACTTTTAGACATAGCGGATGGGATGATCTGAAGTGGACAGCGGATGAGCAAAACAACTTCACAACGGATGAACTAAAAATGTCCACAACGGACAAACAATTCGGTTCACAGCGGATGACCTGATTTCGGTATTCTCTTGAACATACAGCGGATGACCTGATTTTGTTATCAAACCATTCAACTCACTTCAAGCTACACCATATCCGAACACAACCCAAATCATCTTCGATTGACTACCATCAACCATCACCACCGAATCCAACACAACCCTCGGTCACCTGCGAACCACTAAGCATCACCACCATCTGCTGCAATCATCAACTATCATCATCTGGAGAAGCATCGAC
>BJCO01744394.1:0-11982 GCA_018326465.1 Flaveria floridana | reverse complement strand
AATGGTGTATTTATTTAATTGTATGATCATATCATCAATTAAATATTAATTGGTGTTTGCTAAGCTTATTATTGGGTATGACCCGACTTGGATCATGACGTACTAACCACATCAATAATCTATGTATCTTGGGCATATAGAATCTAACACTATCTTTTTCAACAAGCAACGGATGATTCGTTAAGATTCGATTAAATACTTTAGAAAGCTAGGACCCCACATTCATTTAGCAAAAACCCTCACCCAACCATAGGATTTATTGAATTTTGGTACGATCTTTATAGAGAAAGGCTTGTGCATTAGCGTGCAAGTGATTACCAACAGAATATTGCATTCTATTATGAATTCATCATGTAGATGATTTGACACTACATAGACCAAAATGGTGAGAGCTCTAGGTCTATACTCACGTATAAAAAAAGAGATGACCATTTAGTCATGTGCTGATGAGAGCTCCAGGTCAGTACTATCGTACAGCAAAGGAGATCATCACTCCAGGTCAGTACTTCCGTGCAGCGGAGGAGATTAGCACAAACACAAGACACATAAATACACCAATCATGGCTCAAAGATATGGCTTATATGATTTGTATCATGGTGGGTGAAAGATCAATTCTCAATCCAATTTTTGTCGGGACACAGTTTTCGTGTAGGCCAAAATGATTGAGTAAATCCAAACGACCTTAAGCATATATTTTAATTTAAATCCTTATGCTACTGTCTACTTTATTCTTCAGGGTGAGTTTACCAAGCATATCATTAAAGAATCTGTTTGTTTTTCTATTATTTGCATTTAAAAATAAGATGTAAATCATATAACGGCATCAGTTACTATCATTTCTCATTTTAAAACGCAAGTCATGTAAAAACAAGCATTTCAAGATGATATACAATCATTTCTCAGTAATCTCGAATCAAGTTCCCAATTCTCTTTTCATTTTTATTTACTATACGCTCCACCTAAATTTCTATTTTTTCAAAACTATTTTTGTTTTTTTTTTTTGTTTTTTTATTTTTTTTATTTTTATTTTTTTTTAATTTTTTTTTATTATTTTTTATATTTTTTTCTTTTTTATGTATTATTATAATTTTAAAAAAACTGTACAACAATAGAAATTTACCAAAGAAGGTCTTCCAAACTACACTGATATGAATAAAGAAATGAATTATCAAGGAATATGCAGTAATTGTGAAGTGAGAACTGTGATTGTGCAGATAAAAATCCAGATTGTGGATAAAATACTATGACCTTAACATGTATGTTCAGCCTGAAATTTGAATTAGGAACAATCTCTGTCAGTAACTCGGATTACTAACAGTCCTCCTGAATTGTTCCTGCACTCATTAACAAATTAGTTAGAAAGGGGAACCCAGGCGATCGTAGTCCTGGGAGTTCCTTTTTCATCAATATAAGTAACCTGCTTCGGCACACAACCGTTTAAACAATCAGGGATTACTGTATCCTTCTTTTTAATTTGCCAAATTTGTTTTGGTTTAATTAATTTGGATTTGAATGAATTCAATTTGGAAATCATTTTTGTTTAAGACCGGAAGTAAAAGAATTTGGTTTTGAACCTTTGGTCATTTTTATCTTTGAATCGTGTGAAACCGGCTTCACATGAAAAGGTTTGGATGGAGGATTTTTCATCCAACCATTCAAAGATGTGTGTTTTTTACCTCTTGATCCAGAGAAGCAACCCATGTTGCCTTTACCGTCTAAAACATTCTTTGTAGACTTACATACGGAGAAGCAATTTCGTTTGCCTTTACCATTCGAAGAAAGTCTTTGAGGGCACTTCTTTACCACATGACCTTCTTTTCCACACTCAAAAAAAGTCTTGAAAGGCTTTTGATGCTTGACTGACCCGTGTGATGCAGGTGGGGATGAGGATTATTTTGATCTTGTAGCAGTTTCTTGCTTGTTCTGAAGTTTCCCATGCTGAACAGGGAATGAGATCTTCACTGATTGACTGGGTTGTTTTGCAGTTAGAGAAGAGATCCGTATTGGTTTTGATTCAGCTTCTGAAAGCTTTTGAGACTTGACAATGTCAGGAGATATCTTGATCTGTGAGGAACCAACACTCTCATCTGTGTTTGATTCATCATCTGACTTGTCCAGTCTCGTATACATAAATCTGCTTCCAATGGATCTTGATTGACACCTCCTATTGTGTCGGCATCGGTCATAGGATTCTGATTCCCTGACGGTTCGACAACTGTTCCTTCTTTGACAAACCTGACAGGAACAAACGAAGGAATGTTACCTGTTTTGAATTTGTTAAAGAAGGTTGGAGAAGCAACTAATATTGGTTTTGGAGCATCAGAGGTGGAATCATTATTAATCTTCTTATCAGACCCCTGCTGAGGAATCGCAAACCTACAGGAGAATCCTACACATCTCTAACCTCTTGAAAATTAAGATTGCTTAAACTTGCATTTAAATGATTAGTTTCTGCAGCTTCAATCAAATCATTAGATTGATGAGGTTGAGGCATAGGAGAGTAACAATGGGTGCTAGGAGGAGGGTAGACGTATGGATTTTCACCACAACCCACTCCCGTTTTAATCCTAGCTCCCCTTTGTTTACACAGTAGCTCTTCCTGTTTCATTCTAGATATTGTCCATCTATCAAGCTTTGTTTTAAGCTTGCTTGTTTCAAATTCAGCCAAGGTGACTCTTTCATTTAAAAGATTAATTTCAACATTTCTTTCAAGAAGAGTTCGTTTTAAATGATCATTCCATGTTCAGCACGGGAAACTTCAGAATGAAGAAGTCTGATACTGGGGAATTTGAGAGGAGAACTAAACAAAAACATCAAACTTTTTCTAAGCCTCCACAAACAGAGAAATGGGCAAGTCTAGATGAGGATGTGATCAGAAACCTTAACACCTCTCTCTCCAATGAACTAAGTATGATCAAGATGAAGCTGATGAACCAGGAGTTAAGGGAGAAACAAAAGGATGAGATGTTGAAGGGAATGACAAAGATGTTGGTTGATCAAAATAAATTGATCAAGAGATTACTGGAGGAGGTGATTGAATTGAAAGCTGCTGTCGGCCTGCCCAATCAGCTAACTCAACCTGAGTTAGATGATCTGACTGATACTTTAAAGTACCTATTTCTGAATGTGGGTACTTCATCCAGGGTAGGAGAGGGCACATCTGGTGCAGGTGTTGATGAAGCTGATGGATAGGGAAAGAGGACTGAGGAACCACATGATGAGAATGTTGAGCATGTTGAAGAAGTAAGAGGCTGGATTTGTTGATATGGAGATTAATCTTGGTGATTTTACTTAAGAAGAGAGAATGGGAAAATAGACTGAAGCTTCTGAGCAACCCATTGAAAAGGGCTTGGTGGATGAGGAGGAAGAGGACGAGCAACTAGTTAATTATGATTCAGAGCCTGAATACTATGAGGTGGATGAAAAGCCACTAACATATGTGATTCAAAAGAGCGAAAATGAGAATGATGTTATCGAGATAGAGAAGGCTGACTGGTTTGTGAAGGAGAAAGAGCCCGAAGAGGTGACTCCCCTGTTCCAAAATATGGAAGGGTTAAGCAAGAAGGAGGTGGATAAGAGAATAATTAGCTGGAAGTATCACCCTGACCTCAAGCTGTACATGATTAAGAGGAGAGGGGGTGAGATTACATTCTTACAGAAGAGGAAGGTGTTCAAGACCTTGCCTAGGTAGGATTTAAGAAGGCTGGCATCCTTCCCTCTACTTGAAGCTCATCTGAGTGAAAGAGCCAAGCTGCTAGAGAAGGAGATTAAAAGCGGACTGAATGATAACTTTGAGGCATTTGGTTATATGAAGGCTGAGAGGAAGAGGTCGAAGAAAGATAAGGATTGGGTGATGGGCAAAGGGGAGATTGTGCTAAGCGTGAAGCCACCGAAAACCGTTCATAGAGTAAGATTGGCAGATCCTTCACCCTAATGTCTACAAGAATTTGAGAAATGGTTTTATGATAATCAAACGGGGGAGGCGGTGATTAGAGTGAAGGGTGGTATAGAACATAGAATCTTTGACCCTATGGAAAATTTTTGGATTCTCAGATGAAGACCTGCACATTCTATGTGAGAATCATATCAAAGCAGGAGCAGGAGAAGAGACGAGGAAGGAGGCAAGCCTGTTCATGATAGTAGCCAACAAGGTCAGAGGTGTGAGGGCTGAAGTAAAGAAGCTGGCAGAGAAAGTAAGGGCTGAAGACGATCTGAACATCGATATCCGGGACTTAACTAAGAAATTTTCATAAGCTAGTGCTCGTCCCGAAGGAGCTGCTGTTGCCGGAGGTGACCAAGGTGGATCAAGTGCTGAAGCTCAACAAAAGAAATCTGCAGGAGCTGAGACAAAGACATCAGGTGCATGAGCAGGGGATGCTAGAGCTGAATAGAGATATCAAGACAAGCGGAGTCGGTGAGATCCAACCTAGGGGGAGTATTGAAGATCAAGTATAGGTTAGACTCACCTTACATTAGTATTTGTTTACATTTCTATGTAATAGGACTTATGTTAGATTACTTTTGTAAGTTGATTATTTTATTTGTCTATTTTAGTAGTCCAGCGAAACTGTGAGCGAAACTGTAGTTTCGCTCACAGTCAGCTGTAAGTTCTCCCGGCAAGAGTGTAGTTTCGGTCGGGCGAAACTATAGTTTTGGCAGCATAGTTTCACCTCTAGCGAAACTATCTGCGAAACTAAATCTTCTATATATAGATTTCATTTTGTTCATTGTTGGGTATCCTTGCAAAACCCTAATCGAATATTTCTATTGCAAGAGGCTATTGTAAGCTGGTTCTTTTTGAATATATTGAGCTTATCTTATTTCATTAGTGTTGTTGCTTATTGAATCATCTTTGAATATATTTTGGTCTTCTTTGTTCTTCAAATCTTTGTGTGTGTGTTTGTTTATGGTATTCAATGATTCAAACCATCTTCTACACTGAAAATCTGATCAAATAGACCAATAATATTTTAGTTCAATCAAGTCTTCATACTAAGAGAAGGAACTCAGCCTAGTGCATTGGTTGAGTCCTTCCTGAACTTCTTCAAATTCCTATACGGTCAGAGGTCTTGATAATATTGAGGATGGTTGGGTTGTTGGTTTGGTTTTGGGTATGGTTTTAGGTATCAGAGTTTGTGGTGGTGGTGGTGGTTTAGATATTTGTGGTGTGAGTTGTGAGGTGGTTGAAGGGGCTGGTTCAGGGGTGAAGGGTTCATCTATAGGTTCAGATTTTATAGGGAAAGGAAAGGGAAAGGGTGTGGGTGATTCAATGGTTTGTAAGAGTGGTGGTTGTTTGTTAAGAGTAGGTTTTGGTTTGGGTGTGGGTTTGGAGACCATCCTCTTACTTGCAGTTTTCCATTGAACCTCCTACCGGCTCCCTATTTGAATGTCAGTCTTTATGTCACTGACATGTCGTTGGAGAGTCTTTGTAGCCATTAATCCTACTTGCCTGGCTGAGAAGCCATAACCTTTCGGATAGGACTTCATCCAGTCCCTATCATTAGCTTGTTTGGCTGCTAGCTCCTCAGCCTTCTCCTTCTTCTTTTCCTTCTCTCTCAGTTTCTCCCTAGCAGCCATCTTCCTTTCCTTCATGATTTTCTCCTGTTCTTGTTTGAAGAGAAACAGAATAGTATCAAACTCATAAGGAGCCAGTTCTTCTTCATTATATCCCCTAGAGCAAATAAATTCTATTTTCTCTGCTCTCATCTTGGCTTGAGCCTTGATCTTAGCTTCTTCTTTATTCTTCCTTCTTTCCTCCTCCTTTTCCAACCTTGCTGCTTCTGCTTTCTTATTTTGCAGCAAGATTTCCTTCTACAATTTGACAAGATCCTCATAGGGAAGTAGAAGAATGTATTCACTTTGGATCCCAAGATTGAGGATCCTGTCAATCAGCTCTATCCTTCTTTTATTGCGAAGTGCTCATGAGCAGCTGCTGCTTCGGTTGCTACCTTTATACTGTCAGCCAGCAACTTCCCAGAGTCTACTCTTCCTTTCTTCTTTAACTTTTCTAGCCTGTATTCCTCCTCTAGCTCTTCAGCTATCAGCTTCCTCTTTCCTTTAGGGTCTGAGGCAGCTGATAGCTTAGGAGACTCAGGTTTAGATGGTTCAGGCTGGCTGGGCAGGGGAGAGATGGTTGCAGAGAGATTTACTATTACTTCCGCGACTTCAACCTCAGCCTTGGAAGAAACTTCCATGGCTTCGGAAGTAGATTTGATTACTTCGGAAATATATAGTAAACATTATTCGAAAGAGATTTCCTTGGCTTTGGAATGGATTTCCTTAGCCTCGGAAGGAATTTCCTTGGCTTCGAAAGAGATTTCCTAAGCCTCGGAAGGAAGTTCCTTGGCTTCGAAAGAGATTTCCTTAACCTCGGAAGTAACTTGACTTTCTGGCCCTGCTAAGTTAGGTGTTGGTCCATTGGTTTGTGTTTCCCCTTAGAAGTTAATCTCAGGTTCCACGCTCCCTTTAGGTTGACCAACACCCTTCCCAGACGTAGATGGTCCAGTTATTCTTTGGAGCTCTTCAGCTCCAAAGTAAGTAAGAGTATGATTAGGGACGGAATGTTCAGATGGGGACTTCATCAGAAATTGGTCTATGAGATTGATGGAAGTCCTGTGTTCCATCTGAACAGAAGAAGTTGGCTCAGGGAGAGTATGTGCAAGAGAGGCTGGGATAGAGGAGGTGACTCAAAGAGGAGGGGTTGTGGTAATGGTAGGCTCAATGAGGGTTGATTCCTGCTCCAAAGAGTAAGCAGCCATCTCCCCCTGAGGTGGTACCTGCTCCAACGAATGAGCAGATACTCCCTCAGTAGATGTTTGATCCTGCAAACTCTCCCTCTTTTTGGTAGCATCATCATGAGAGTCAGATGAGCTAGAGGAAGAACTTGCAAAGACCTAGATTTGTGCATGCCTAACAGATCTCTCTATCTGTTTCTTAGCTTGTTGGGCCTTGAGAGTGTTAATCTCAAGTTGCTGAATGGCAGATCTACTTTCTAAAATCCTAACCTGAGATTCCAGGTTTGCGATTTTAGAGAGTAGATACTTGATGGTTAGTTGCATACTACCCTCATCCTTATTGGAGGAATCATTGGGAGATGAGATAACATACCTAGTATGCTCATCCTCACCACCTGATATGGTTTCTTGGCACTCACGGTTCCTTTGATGATCCATGTCTTCTTCAGAGACAGGAATGCGCAAAGTTGTTATGAATAGAGTCTGATTGATGTTACCACTGTCCTGAGGGACTAATAAAGCACCCTTAGTAATGGTAGCTCTATCGACATGAGTCCCCTCCACATCTATGGGACTCACCTCAGTACTTTGTTCCTGATGTTGGCTGAAAATCAGAGGCTGCAAAGACCTCTGTTGATCAAAAGAGTGGTGAGAAGGATCAACTTCACCGCTCGATTACAGCATGATAGTCTCATCAGGACGGGTTAAAAGGTCAAGGAAAGATTTTGCAAATAAATCTAATGGCCCGGGACCTTGGTCATCACCTAAAGATTCCCCTACACCAGCAGTGGATTCCAAGATAGGGGTGTCCCTTTTTGGCTACTCAGGAGAGTGTTATGACTCAACCTGAGGGCTGAAGGCTTGGTTAGTGGGCTAGTCTGGTTAAGACTAAGGAGACTCAACCATGACATTAAGGTCTATGTGGGAGAAAGTTGAGACCTCAGACTGAGTGGGAGCCCATGTTTCCACTCTAGTGTTTTTAGGTTGAAGAGAAGGGACTTGATCAATCAGAGTAGGTTGATTAAGGGTTCGTTTTGGGCGTCTATGATAAGTGAGTTGTATGGGGCGACAGATGATGGGTAAGTCTGGTGGGGACTCGTCACTTGTTGGGTTGGCAGGGATGTCACCATTATCCATTGGCTCAAACATACCTTGGGGCAGATCAGTGAACCTTCCAGTCAAATTTGGTGAAACCTTCTTCAAAATCTTGAAGACACTAGGCTTCATGTGAGGAATCGATAATAGTTGACCAAGATGTAATCGGTCCTGATCCAACTCACAGTTTATGAAGTGCTAGATGAACCGGGGATACATGTAGAAAGAATCCCTAGTTAGATTGCTGATTAGGTTCATCAGCATAAACTTGGAGTAGTTGAACCTCCGGTTCCTCACCATTCCAATGACCAGGCACCCGAGATCATATGGGATTTGATCCCATCCCCCAGACTTGTTTGATAGGCAATGGAGGACTATGTGTAGAAGGAACTTCCAGTTGAATGAGAATTTGTATTTATAGACAGTCGACTTCTACACATTTCCTCCATAGCCCATTTGAATGTAAGTTTCTTCCAAGTCTATTTTAGGGAAATCCATAGAGGCACCTGCATCATGGAGCTCCAGATGCTCTCAAATGGTGGTTTCAGAGATGATCAGCTCTTGGCCGCTTATCATTGACCGAATAACCCGCTGATTATTCAAAATTTCACTCCGTCCATTGGCCTAAAATTCGGCCATATGATTGGAATAAACAGTTGGGTTTACGGTGAGGGCGGTGAAGTATGTTGACTAATTTTGAAATTGGATGATTGGGGCAAAGTCGACATCCTTGGTGGAATCAAGGAGCGCGACCTCATTATGTTGGGGATTAAGAGCCATTGTTTCAGAAATTTGGTTGAGTGAAGGAGTTGAACAAGATGATGTATATTAGGGATTTTTGGGAGGTTTTTCCCTGAAAGGTGGGTATTTTGTAATGTAAGAAAAGTAAGATAGTCGGAGGTTATGTATAAATGGAGTAAAATCTTTATCGAATAGGGTGAAAAGATGTGAAAAGACAGTATAGATTTGTAATAATATTTAGACGGCAAGATAAATCCATTTAGATAATCCAACATCATTTCTTTTTGCTGACAAAATTTCACTTTTTACAGAGTGAGGCCCGAAAATGTTTCCATTACAGTAAATTTTCTTCCGAGGGTTAAATTGCTTCCGAGGACAAACACTTGTGAATTCCTCAAAGTGTTTTGCCCGAAGCAAATCTCTTCTTCCAAAGGTAAATGATGTCCTAAGATATATTTGCTTCCAAAAGTAAGATTGCTTTCGAAAGTAAGATTGCTTCCGAGAGCATAAGTTAAAGGGCTTCGGAACAAAATTTTGATACTTGATCAAAAGTATTCCGAAGGAAAAAACTTATATGGAAGGAGAAACACATAGAAGAATTTATCTGCGGAAGACTGAGAGAAATTTTTCCGCAGCTAAATTTCTCTTCGGAAGAATTTATACTTAGTCAAAATTGTGAAGAATACTACTGTAACAGAGCTTAGATGTAATCAATAGACAAAAAGGCCATGGAATATTTAAAAAGGTTTTCAAAAGAGATTCAATCAAGGTTGATCATCCCAATAGCTGTAATTAAATATTTAAATCTCTGTTTATCAAATGCCTTTGTGAACAAGTCAACATATTGTTCATTTGTATCAACCTTAACAAGTTTTATGAGACTCTTCTCATGAATATCTCGAATGAAATGATACCTGATGTCAATATGCTTGGTCTTTGAGTGCTTCATTGGATTCTCTATGATTGAAATGGCACTTTTGTTGTCTATGTGGATAGGAGTCTCCATGAAGTTGAATCCATAGTCTATCATCTGGTTTTGAATCCACAGCAGTTGAGCACAGCAGCTGGCAGCAGTAATGTATTCAGCCTCAGCAGTCGATGTAGACACACAGTATTGCTTCTTGCACTGCCATAATATAATCCTTCCACCAAAAAATTGACATCCTCCTAATGTTGATTTCTTGTTGATGTTGCAGCCTCCATAGTCACTGTCAGTGTAACCATAGATGTTGAAATCCTTATTCTTGGGATACTAGAGTCCTAGTTTGGGAGCTCCTTTGAGGTATCTAAGGATTCTTTTGACAGCAACCAGGTAGGACAACTTTGGAACAGCCTGATATCTTACACAAATGCAAGTTTCAAACATGATATCAAGACTACTTAAACTCAAGTACATTAGAGACCCAATAATTGCCTTGTACTGATATTGATCAGTATCCTCCCCCTCAGAGTCAGGACATAGATTCTGATTTCTGGCTATAGGTGTCCTACCTGGCTTACAATCTTTTATCTCAAATCTATCTAAGATGTCTTTAACATACTTAGATTGACTAATGAAAATCCGTTTAGTCATCTGCTTCACTTGAATTCCAAGGAAGAAGTCCCTCTTGCCCATTGAACTCATTTCAAACTTCTTCCTCATGGTGCTCTCAAAGTCTTTACACATTTCGTCATTTGAGGAACCAAATATGATATCATCCACATAGACTTATACAAGCAACATGTCCTTACCAGATTTCTTTATGAACAATGTCTTGTCTGTGGTGCCTCTGGTATAGCCATTCTTGAGAAGAAATTGAGACAAAGTCTCAGACCACAACCTAGGTGCTTGATGTAGGCCGTAGAGCGCCTTGTCCAGATTGCACACATAGTTGGGATGCTGTAGGTCTTCAAATCCAAGTGGCTGGCACACATAGACTTCCCTATCAATATCCCCATACAGGAATGCACATTTCATGTCAAGTTGGTAGACAATGAAGTTCTTGGATTCTTCAAAAGTAAGGAAAATCCTAAAGCCTCAAGTCTTGCAATAGGTGCAAAAACATCTGTGTCGTCAATTCCTTCCTCTTGTATTTATCCTTGAACAACAAGTGTTGCCTTGTTCTTGATGATCAAACCTCTGTCGTCCTTCTTGTTCCTAAACACCTATTTGGTACCTACAGGGACTTAGCCTTTTGGTAGAGGACATAAGTTCCATACCTTTTGCCTTTTGAATTGAAGCAAATCCTCTTGCATTGCTTTAACCCAATTGCTATCCTTTAAGGCTTCTTCCACTTTCTTAGGATCAATTTGGGAGAGGAAGCATGAATACAAGCAGACATTCCCTTGATGGGTTTGACTTTTTGTTTTTACTCCCTCTGTGACATTCAATTATGTTCTCAGTTAGATGGATGTTGTGGACCCTAAGCCGAGGAATCACATCTAGTTGCAGAGATAGATCCAGGTTAGAGATGTTTTGCTCAGGATTATGAACATTACCACCAGCTGCTGTTTCACATTCGTTCAATGAGGACTGATTTAATAAATATGTTACAGCATCAGTCATGAGTTGTTGTGAGGCAGGATCAACAGTTTCCTGTTCCTCCAAGTCACTGCCTTCAACAGCTTTGTGTTGATTTCTATGACATCCGTCACCAAAATAGGTGTATTTACCATTGACTTTGACCGTTGATTTGATATTCAATATTTGACTCTTTAGCTTTGACTGGGTCTAAGCATGAAAGTTCACTTGAAAGTTGACGTAATATTGACTTGTCCTGGGAATAGTACATTAGACGTGTGTAGACACACTAAGTTCTAAAACTAAGTATTATGGGCTTTATATGTTTTAGTAGGCCTTGGACATGTTGATAGTGGACGTTTATCGATTTGGACTTAGCACGATGGTCCGTGCTTAAAATTAGACTAAAGACTTAAAAAGGTAAAAATTATACATCTTACGTTAAGAACGCAAACAAAAATCGGATATCAGTGGGCTTGCCTAAAGTCTACTAAATATACTTAATAGTCCGTTGATCTGAATCGTTCACCCAATCATTCTCCGGTAAGTAATAAATTGATATTATCTTTATTTTATCATTGTATTTGATGAAATTCATCATCCTATACTAAGATTCTTCACTTTTCTTCATTCTTTTCGTTGTGGGGATGAGAACTCTTGGAAGATCTTGGTGTTCGAGTGTCGGATCCAGCGTTCGGTAAAACCCTAGTGTCTTGGTTCTTGATTGTACTTGTTGGTTTTGTTAGAAGATAAAAACAAAGTTTAACCTCTTAAACTTTCTGAAAAACGCAGCGGATATAAGTTTTGTAACATGATTATAAAACTGATTTTTCATGTTCTTATGGTGACATATATATGTATAAAACAAAACCAAATACAAAGGATCATTATATGTGAATAAGCAAGCTATG
>BJCO01744393.1:0-10746 GCA_018326465.1 Flaveria floridana | reverse complement strand
GGCCATCCTCTAACACACACTGAAAGATTCAAACACCAACACGGTCATTCAAGAGAATAGCTCAGTTTATGTCAAGTATAGTAAGTCTCTAATTACAGTGGCCAGTTGTGATTAGCCACTTACTTTACTCTTCGTACCCCGAGCATTACCTGTCCTGACTACATCAGTATCTAAATCTACCAGCAACACATAAACCACATAACCTGCACACATAATACCGGTTAATATTAAGAAAATACCTGATGGCACGCAGCTACTCAGACTGGCATCCCTTCCCTTTCCGTCCCATTTTCAGTTTAAGTTAAGGTTTATTTGGAAAATTTACCCGTTTTACTTAAACTTTGGTTCTGATACCAACTTGTATGGCCCCATTCCCGAGACGCTTACAGCTGGTCGATCATCGCACATAAAACATACATTTTCATAATCTTACATAAAAGCGTTACAGCGGAAACATTCAAAAATGACATTTCATTTCATTACAAAGGCTTTTGCAAAATAATATATCGTTAATCAGTTACAAAATACATTGTTGCATTACATCACAAAGGCATTATATGAATGGATGCCATCCAAAAGAACTGAGTAGCCGCCCCGTGCCATCCTCAGCAACATTACCTACCAACTGGAAACACATCAAAGTCAGCGTTACTAAGTGAGTTCTAGTTTTATAAATAAAATACTTTACTTTCGTTAAAACCGTTCTTTACTTTCTTTCAAATCATACTATACTTTCGTACATGATCACACATCATACGTACACATAAATAATATCATTATTATCTTTCTTTACGTTTGTTAACTTTCGTTCATTCAATGTACATCATTATCATTCATTTCTCATCGAGATCTCGTCAAGCTTTACCCTCCTCGTGGCACACAGCCACGATTATTGAGGTCGAATGACAAGGATCCCGTTTCGTTCTTTATTATGATATTACGTTAACGTTCAGTTCATACATTCGTTCATTCATACGTTGATTACTTTTGATGACATGTACAATACCCCGAACATTATGCACGAAGCTGGTTACTGGGCCTGAGGTCTTTCATAGACCTCGAACATTGTGCACGAAGCTGACTCCAGTACCTAGGGTAAGTACATCCACCACTTATCTTTTCTCTTTCATTCCAGATCAATGCCATGTGCTATACCCTGAACATTGTGCATGAAGGCATTTGAGGAATTAAAGGATTGGACCCCAGTGTGCATCCTTCTAGGGTAGCTAACCCGCACACAGTTGAGCTAACACCCTTCATTGGGTGTGAACCTCCATACATTTGCTTGCAAGCCTTTCTTACTTTCATTCGTTCATTCATTAATGCATGCGTTCATTCATCATGTTCCTCTTTCATTATCTTCCACTTTACGTTACATAATACTTTCGTTTCATTCATTAACATAACCCGTAAAGCTACGGGAAAGATAAACACGCATCATAATAAGGAAATCAACATACACAATAGCATCATCATACATGGCATCATCATACATATATAACATACATCATGCATAACATGAAACGTCATCATTCCCGACATGCCCTCTAAGACCCCAACTATCATCTTACTTGAACTTACGGGGACTTCTACTTCAAAACCTACATCTGCACTTTCCCCCAAAAGTCAGAAATTAAACTACGCTTTTCCTCGGGTACACCAGTCCTATTTGGGCGTATGGGCACCCTTCAATCGCATGGCCTCCAGGCGACTGAACATCATGCGAATGGACCAATGCGGATGAACACCAATGCGGATGAACACCCTAATCGTGCGAATGGACCTCATGCGGATGAAACCCAATACGAATGAGCACCTATGCGAATGGGCTCTCCAGTCGTATGACTCCCCATGCGACTGGCACCCCAATCATGCGAATGAACCTCAGTCGTGCGAATGAACCTCAATCGCATCCCATTCAGCCGTATGGCCTTCATTCGGTCGCCTAGCCCTAGCTGCTGTAGAATGCAGTTCATCCCGAACCTAATCTTCCATTTTCGACATCCAAGCTCATCTAAACCCATTCTAAGCCCAAACAACCCTCCTAAACCTTAGGAATGCATACCACAACACCATTCAAGCTCACACAAGCCCGGAAACAAACTTTAAACGCAATACCCGCAAACACACACAAATGGGTCGAACACACACACACACAAAACGGGTTTCAGATGTGTTCCAGCCCCAAAATCATTCAAAAACGTGTAAAAGAGGGGTCCTAGAACTCACACAAACTACACCGAGAAGAAGGGATTCGTTTAGACCCGCTACACGATGATTTTCATGCCCGAACTCACTTGAACCAACCTTTTTCTCTTTTTTCTCCCTTTCTTCTTCTATTCTCTTTTTTTTCTTTGGCTGAAATATGGGTGTGGGGAGAGGGTAAGGGCTGCCCTCTCCCTTCAAATATCTCCACTTACCCAACTTTCTCGCGTTGGCGAGTTTGGTCCCCCGAATTTGGACTTTATTTCTTTTTCTTCCTTCGTCGGCTTCAAGGAAAATATCCGGGTATTACATCAGAGAAAGCATGTCTTCTCTGTATTCGGAAGAAATAAGTGTTTAGTTTCGGAGGACTTTGTCTCTAAAGTTTCGAAAGACTTCATCTTTGGTTTCGGAAGATTTTATCATTTGGCCTCGAAAGATTTTACGCTTAGCTTATTTACTTTGAGTTGTGTAAAACTTTCGAAGTAACTGTACTCTGTACTTCATGCATGCAAGCTAAAAGCTATTTGATTACTTTAGTTGAATCAGCCTTTAAGTATAAACCTTACAAAGGGCATGCGACTTACATGTGATGTTAAAAGTGTGACTTAAATTGGTTTTTAGAGTTCTAAAAAAAAGTGATCCCATGAGTATTACGGGAAAAATCAGTTTTGTGGACTTTTTTCATATTAACTCACTTTATTTAATGTTTATAAGCTTTTCATATCATATTATTTTTTAAATTAAATCACACCATAAAATTAATCAGTTTTTCTTTTTTTAATTTAAGTATAGCATTTTATATTTAAAAAGAAAATTAAAAAAGCTTAATGTTATGAATTTATGTTGTTTTATGGTAAAACAAGATGTGTTGTTTTATATTAAGATATCACATATTGTGTTGTTTAGAGTTAAACATCACATGAAATTATATACATTTATGTGTTATTTATAGCAAAACAACAAGCACCACATTCTATGTTGTTTTAGTATAAAAGAACATGTTATGTGTTGTTTTATAATTAAAGTATTATATTACATTAAAATAAGTATATATGTTTATGTGTTGATAAACTCAAAAAGTACAAATACTAGAAAAAATAGAATAGTCGGGGAGGCCTCCGTTGATTGTGTACGAACAAAATACGAGTCCAAAGGCAAGGTAAGAATAAGAAAAAAAACAATACGATAAATATAGAATACTATAGTGAAAAAATACATTATGATAATGAAACATAAAAGGAAAGGCAAATAAATTAAAAAAACTACAGCAACTTCTCAAATAAAATAAGTATATAAAACATCAAAAAGAAATAACATTCTCAAATTTTTGATGAATTTTATAATTTTTTTAGACACCAAGCTATAATTAAGCCAAATATGTTATTATCCGTAAATAAAGTTTATATATATCAGATATGATTTTTAAAATATGTTTGAAAATGTATACGTAATGGAGCTCCTACCGTCATGATATTCAATTATGCTAATCAAGTATTTGGTTGATCTGATTAACAATTAGAAGAACTGGAGGTATTAATCGTTAATGATTTATTTTCCGGGTTTAGTCCGCTATGAATAAGATCTCATATCTTTAATTAGGGTTAAGGGAATGAGATGAAATTGAGATGTGCTAGATTAATTTTTTAGAAAGAGAGCTAGCAAAGAACAACGGATATATTTTTTGACCAAAATAACCTTTTTTTACTTTGATACAAGTCATGTGCTTCTTACTTTCTACACTTTTTGATTTTTTTTATACTTTGATACATGTCACGTTCTTCTTACTTTCTACACTTTTTAGGAAAACCAAATTTTTTATTAAATTTTTTCACTCTCTCTCTCTCTCTCTATATATATATATGTGTGCGTGTGTGCGCGCGTGTGTGCGCGCGCGCGCGCGTGTGTGTGCGTGTGTGTGCACGTGTGTAACATATTGATAATTATATGACTTAGGGGCTGTTTGGTAGCATCTGAATCAACCTTTTAATGGTTTAGATGTCTGAATGATTCAACACTTAATGGTTTAGACTGTTTGTTTCGTGAGAAAATGTCTTGATGACTCAGACGTTCATCTCTGAATTGTTAAGTATTATATTAATGCTGAATGGTTAAAAAGTGTAATGCTGAATGATTAAGACCTATTATCTGAATTGATAAGACATTTGTCTTTGAATAATTAAACAATATACTAACTATTAATGGTTCAAACCTCTTAGTGGTTCAGCAGTTAATGGTTAAGACATCTTATTGGTTGAGTACTTAATAATTCAGAATTGCCAAACAGCCTCTTAGTTTAACTAATTAACTCTTTATTATTTCAATATAAGTTACACATCTAAACCCTAAGTTACACATATATAAATTTTGACTTGATAGTTATATGTATTTCATTTGTAAAATAATTTAGTATTGTTTCAGACTTTGATTAACACTACAACATTTCCAAGTTACTCTATATTGCAAGATCTAGTATTTTCACACGTGTTATCACATGATCGTTAATAGAATTTCAAATGAAATCGTAGAATTATAAAATCACCACATATAGAATTGTAGAATGTTAAAATCACAAATAAAATCTTGTATTGAAATGTTAAAACTTTGTTTACATGACATTTTCAAACAGTTAACATAACAGAAAATTTAAGAATGTCCTAATATCAATGCTTCCTGTTATATTTACCATTTGCGCAAGTTGTATGTTTTCACTTAGTCAAAACACAACTATAATTTATTTTCTATTTTTTAACGATCCTTGATATAGTTTTACTCTATTTCACATTTACATATACTTCATGTCTTAAATAAGACTTAAACCCAACATCCCTTGAACGCGTGACATACAGTTTTTCACTATACTATGCTAGCAGTTTTTATTCCATCTTTTAGAATTTAATCATATAGATATTCAATATTTTATATATTTAATTATTACTAAATACTGATCTTAAATCTGATCTGACTGATCAGGTTGAACTAGTAAAATGACTGGACCATTATCTGGTCTTGTTTTAAAAACATTTATTGTCACTATGACCGTAGTTGTTTCAATGAGAGTTCTCACATCGTCGACTTTCATGGTAATTGTTGCTGAGATAGCAGGGACCAAATGAGTAGTGTTCCATGATATTAATTGGAGACTAAGCTACATAGGCAATTGTTGGAGGACTAAAAGTAGGTTGTGTTAGGTTGATGGGGCGTTGAGTATTAACTTAAAATCAAGCTACATAGCAACTTGTTGAGGGTTAAAACTTAATCATACCTAATCCAAAACCTAATATAACTAAAACTTGTTCTTTGCTGATAGAGCAATCGTCATAGCACGTTTCCAAGCACCAAAACCTAATCCATCAAACGACTTTGATACGAGAATCATACCGGGATGATCAGAAGGATGTAGATACAATGGATTCGAAGCATCAATTGACACTCCGATTGTGGAAATGTTAGAACTGGTTGTATTTGTTGAATTAGACATGATTGTTCGTACAAAATAGATGAAAAAGAAGAAATAACAAACGTAATCGAGAATCGATCTGAGATTGACTTGAACAGAATCGATCAAAATATTGATCAGAAGAGAATGAACAGAAGAACGGAATCGAGAGATGAACGGAGAGTTGATCGATCAATATTTTAATCGGAAGAGAATTTGATCAGAAGATGACGGAAAATTGATCGGAGCTATTGCTTTGATACCATCTTGTTTGAGTAACAGAGATGAAGAAAGTTTGGGAAAAATTGATTCATTCCAGTCAATATGCGCAACTTTATATACAAGAGAAAAAGAACTAACTATACTAACAAACTAACTAACTAACTAACTGTTATAACTTTAACTAAATTAACTAATTCATAACAATCACAAGTTGAGAGTATCGTGTTAATTGAGCTATGATATATTTGTTGGAAGAAAAAAACCTAAGCTTATTTTTAATCACAATAAAAAAATAAAAGAAAACAGTTTGATTTGTTATTTTAGGCATGTCTCATTCACCCTCTACAGTACCAAAATATTTAGCCACCAAGACAAAAAGCCATGAAATGGGTACCACATTGAAGAAGTTGAGCCTTTCTTTTATAAATCACAAATAGTATTAATCTCTTTGTACTATTTCCTTCCTTTAATGTTTGAAACGAAACAAAACAATTACTTTGATTTTAAATCTAACTTTGATCTAAATTAAATCATTCTACCCTTAAGTTTTATAGTATTAAATTCTAAAAAAAATAGTCATGTGAAGATACTTTAAGATAATAAGATCTAGAGTGTGAATATTTGACACCACAAAAAATTAGCTTATTCTAACATAGAAATTCACGGGAATAGATATTAGTCTAAATGGGTACAAGTTAGTATTGGACGACATATGAAAACATTTAACTAAACATGTTCGGTTAAATCAATATGAGAGATTTGCGGGGTATGTTTAACTTATTTATTTTTTTTATAAGATAAGATATTTTGTATGTTAAAACTTAAGTTGTTTGATTATTTAATAACCGTCTAGAAGTTATAAAGTAAAACATGAATTATGGTTTAGACTTTAAACATAACCAATAATATATTTCTTTAAGCTTCTTATTTTAGAGTATTTGATATTTAGAAATAAAACATAGAAGATTCTCAATCTGCAATAAACATATATAACATCTTCGTGTTCATATGTTTGTTACATTTCAGGTTTATGTAATTTTTAGGTTCGTATAAGTTTTTTGTGTCGATAATAACTTGTTACTAGTAAACACCAGAGACACACCAATTGCTAACAACGAGATTAGGTAAATCACATGTTATTGCATTGGGAGGTGGCGTCAAAAGGTGATAACACAAACTAGTAGAAATATGATTCGAACTTAATACCTCTAATAAATATAAATTATGTACTTATTGCTATCCAGGTTTATGTCAGCCTAGATCCGTCAACCTATGAAGACAACTTATTTAACACCCTTAATATGTTTTTTAGACTTTAATTGCTATATATATTATGAATAGTTAACAGTTTTAAACCATTACTATATATCTAAATTTATGTTTTTGTTTGTTTTTTAAAAACAGACGGTACACAAGTAACGCCATACACTCGATGTCCAATCGGCTTTTCAAAATCAATAATAGTATACTATGGTGTCCATGTGACAAAATTCCAACTTCTTAGTCGAACTACCACCATCATCACTTATGGTTGACCGTTCCTCCTCAAGCCAGCTCCAATTATTTATCATCTCATTTCCCATCAACACCAGACAACTTGCCAAGAATCTTATGTTTTGTGGGGCCAATGGAACCCTCTAATGACAAATGTCAAAACAATAATAATATATCAGCCATCCCACAAACTTTAAATTTTTTTGAGATATTTTAAGTAGATTTAGAAGAATATTGTGACATTATTTTACCAAATGAAATTTATTATAATGAATCCATATATAGTTGATGAAAAATAATTATAATAATCTTATTACTTGATTCATTTGTTGTGGAATCTTGCAAGTGGAAGCATTATTTTGATTTGTTAGTGGTTTCTCTCCATGAATCTTGTGAGTGAATCAGTCACTTCATTAATTACTTGAAAACAAGAAAGTTAGTCACATGTCAATTTAACATCATATCATATATTTTTGTTAGAATATTATGAAAAGCAATTTATTTTATTGAGTGTTCTTATTTATAATGTTTTTATCATTTTTTTGACTAAATTCATCTAACAAAACATTAAAGACATATTGGTGGTTTTGTTTTAGATTAGATAGTCATCTCACCCAAAGCTATTCTTCATTCATTCGTTTGCTCCGTCGACTGTCACTAGTCACATGTACACGTTAACTTACAATTGCATGACATTTTTACCATCTCATGCATGTTTCCGTAGTCTTCACCAAAGCTTAAAAGAGCAACAATTAAATAAGCCACATAAGTAGAAGTGAAAAATAAAATTTACTTTTCATAACGGTCTTTATCATACATTTTTTTTCGAAGTTTTGTCTGAAATAAGTTATGAACAAGAAAAGCTTTTTATTAAATCACTATGTTCAGAAAGAACTAAGTGATAAACTCAATGCTTGAATATATTTGTTTAGTGAGAAGGTGTATGATACACTAAATTTATAATTATGACGCCCCATAACTTACAATTTTTTTGTTTTTCTAAATTCTTTATAATGATTTAATTATATGTTTATTAAACTTATACTTTCACGTACTATTACACGTACCATCCTATAACAATGATACCCTAGTTTTGTAACTATAATGAATTACCTCTAACTGCCATGCATCAAATTTGTAGTTAACAGTGCTTATTAGATAATAATTAACACTTGTAAAAATTCGATGCATTATAGTTGTAAACTTAATATACCATACTTTATATTAAATTCTTAGAATATAATTTATAATTATGATGCATCAGTTAGTGTTTAACGGATTAAAACAAGTGCATCAGAATTATAAAAGTTCGATCATGGTTAGGAACCAGTGCATCATCTCATCGGTCAGTTATCGACCAATCATCTTATCAGGTCAGTTATTGACCACTAGAGGTGCAATATTTCAATTTCGGTGTTTTAAAGGTAAAATAAAAAATCTGAAAATTTTTATAAGACATGATGCAATTGAGTACATAATTATATATGTGTTCCTTATTATAACATTTACCAAAGTTATTAGATTTATAGGTTTTTAGTGGTGATTTGAAAAGAAATTTTAGAATTAAAGAAGCATACAAGTAAAGGTGGGTTGAAGGAAGGAGGATCAGTTTGTTTTCTATTTATTTTATGTATTATTGATATAATCTAATCTAATTTAATACTAATAAATGCTTATACCCTCATATTCTTTTTCTCGACCACTCTGGTGCGGATATAAATGCAGATGAGCAAACTATTTTGTATTTAAAGACTTAGGATCGTTTGTCTAAACGGGTTAATTTACTAAAATTACTATAACTTGAACTACAAGGTTCCGTTTTGAACATATGATCAATCAAAACGATCGGTGGATCGAGTGTTGAATGTTTGACATTTTTTATTTAATCTCAAAACGGCAATCTAATCACCCAAAATGGATTTATTCAAACAAAGATTATTACCAGATGAAAAATGCATAGACTGATCTTTATGCTATTTTTTATGGGTTTTGATGATAGGCAAGATATATGCACATTAAGAGCTGTGAAAGGAGTTGTAACTTGTAATGCTTCAAGCTTTAGTTAGAGTTGGCTATGAGGCTGAGATTTAAACTTTTTATGTTTCTTTTGATACTTCATTTTTAAATTACATGTCTTATGATTTGATTCAAAACTAATTATGTTTTTTAATGCGAAAAAAGATAAAGATAGTTGTGCAATTTCATTACATCTTGACCTGATCACATTCTAATATTCCACTTATAGCATTTATGCTTACTTTTCAATCTTGTTGCCCTCTTTTACCATTTATGAGTTTTAATTGAAATTTTCATTTTAAGAAATACAACACACTCTTATATTTCATAATTGTATTAGTTGTTGACTCTCATTGTTTTGTGCTTCTTTTCAAGAAATCGATTATTTAGTTACCTTTAATAAATATCGTTTTTGATTAAAATGCAAACAAATATTTATAGTTTTTCAAACCGTGTAATAAAAAAACAATAACCTAGTATATTGCATAAATATAACATTCTAGTTTTGCATAAAATATAAGATTCCTTTTTATTATTTATTTTACTTTATGTTATTTCATAAATCACTTTATGTTTATAGATAGATATGTTTGGCTACATTCCACTACCAATGTTCATTGTTTAGCCAATTATAGTAACAAAGAGAAGTATAAAAAATGAACTCTAGGTTGACTTAACAGCAATTATTATGACGTTATCTTAAAAAATAGTCTTAAATTATGATTGTGTTATTAATCCTAAGGTTTAATCTTGAGGAATTCTGCACACACCGTATTTCCCTGGGAAAAACCGATTCAAACGGTCACGGTTAGGGCTCCACGTGACCGTTTGATCGGGTGTGAGACTTAATTGTCACGGTGAGGCCTAACCGTGACAGTTAGATCTGAGGATCCGTTGCCCAATGATTGGGTATGTAATTAATGAGGAATTGATTAGGGTTAAGAGGCTATATGTCAGGGTTTGGCCAAACCGTGACATATTGCTTATATTTTCTATATTTTTTTAATCATATCATTTTTTTATTTTAATTTTACCACTCGTTTAACCTAATCGTAAATCACAAGTTTGTTTTTTGTGTTTATTAATAATTTATCTTATTACAAGTATTTATTTATTATTAATGTGACGGTTTTGTGTTTAATTTGTTTACGAGTTTGTAAAAATCGGTTGTCATTATACAGATATATTGTATATATTTTCTAAATTTGAGTAATCATACTAGTTTGTTTTTATTTTTATTTCATCACACGGTTAACCTAATCGTAACATGCGTGTTTGTGTTTTGTGTTTATTATTAATTTATCATATTACAAGTAATTTTTGTGTTTAATTATTTTTTAAACAAGTTGGTTGTTATTATTTTATCACATGGT
>BJCO01744392.1:0-15253 GCA_018326465.1 Flaveria floridana | reverse complement strand
TTACTTGGCTTTTGCGTGTAATGTTAGTACTACTAGAATTTATTTTGATGGTGTGAGTTGTGTATGATGTTAGGATCATGCTAGAGTATTTACTAAGGATGCTTATTATGATGAAATGTGTTAATTGGTTTGTATGGAACTTGATGATCATGTATGATGTTGAATGATGATTACTAATTAGGACATCTCGTTTGGGACTGGAAATAAATTGTTATGATTTATGTTAACCATGCTTGAGGAATGATTATGTTACTTAAAGGAATTACAACTCATAATGTCACAAACATGTCAAACGGGTCAACCGGGTCAAACATGTCTATTTTTCTAAAACCTTGAGTCTTTGGTTGTGTGTGCTTAGGGTTCCACATGTTCTCTGTTTCCGCGTACTTGTGTACTTACATGATCTAGGTAACCTCTGAAGGTTGTCTGTTCACTTATTCTCCAAGTAAACTTTAAATAGTTGTTACGCATACCAGGTGAGTTTATAGCCCCACTTTTACTTTATACTCTTTTTGGGGGAGAGAAACATGATGCTTTCATAAACATTACATTACATTGGGTTTTTGTAATAATGCCTATACCTGATACTATGGTGTTATACTTTGCCCTTCGGACCGTTAATATGCAAATAGCGAAGTGATTGTTAGTAGATCTACTGGGATTGACATACCTCGCCCGAGCTAGTCGCGCTAGCTTGACTGGAGGTCAAACGGGTGAACGGTTAGCCTGTTTTACAGTATTGTGGTGGGGAATCCACAGCCGGGCATACTTTATTGCTATTGATTACATGTCAGCTCGGTCGCGACTTCATACACATGTTGCTATGGGCTAGCTACCCATTATATGCTTTGATTACTAAATCCGGGAATTACATTACTGATACTTACTGTTTTCTGATAAACCTGTGAACTCACCAGTCTTGCACTGACTTTTGCATGTTTTCTCTCAGGACATTGAAATGGCACGTTTAGGAGCACAGCATCCACTGCATGTCATTCCGCATTTATCTCAAACTGTTTTCAAGATTTAATTTCATTTACTTTACATAAATTGGATTAGGCGCGTGTTTGCGTGTTTCAAAACTATTGTTAAATGTTTTCCTGTTTTTGCTTCCGCAATACTTAAATACAAGTTGGTTTATTTCATTATTACTAATCAACTTGTATGATTTGTAATTGTCGAGTCGTTTTTGTAACTGATGCTTATCTGAGATCCTGGTTGTGTCACACGCCTAGCGGTAAAACCCCATTTGGGGAAATTGAGGGTGTGACATGTTGAACGTTGATGACTTAATAATAATTAACAATGATAAACTAATAATAATTTAATCAATAGTACGATTATTAAGTTATGCTTATGTGTTTACGTGATATAAATATTATTTGTGAATTTACCTTGTAACGGTGTTATATTTAATTCATGCATTTTGTGACTAGTGCAAATAATATATATGATTATTATTATGATTAATAGTGTTGGTATTTTTTAGTTAAAACTATTTAAAAAGTAGTATAAAGATTTGTTTTTATGAATATAAACAATAGGGGGTTAAGTGGTAATTACCATAAACTAAAACTTAACAAAAATAAGAAAAACCCTAGCCCCCAAACCCCATTCCATTCAGCTGAACCCTCCCCTCCTATTATTCTCACTAAATTGATCAAGAACAAGGAACATCCATCGATTTTGATTAAGTTCCAAGTGGTTCCAACGTGTAGCAAGCATCAAATCTTGATTTCTACGTGATTAAAGGTTAGAATTTTATTGTTTTCATTGTTCTTGATGTATGATCAACCCTAATTCGAAATTGGTGATGAAAAGATGCAATTGATGATGATTTGAGGATGATATGATGTTAGTTAGGTTGTATGAATGTTAATCTATGTTGATTGTGCAAGAATTCTATGATTTTGATGACCTAGTTCATACCGTGCCCAAAATAGTAAATTTTTATCATGAGATTGTGCAATTGATGTTGTTTGATGATGTATTGATGTTAGTTGGATTGTATTGAGGTTACTTTATGATGATCTTGTAAGGAAATCCATGATTTTAATGTATAGTTCATATATTACTATTAATAGTAACTTTATTGAATGAAGATGGTGATTTGGTGATGAATCGATGAGGTTATGGTGTTTGTCATGTTGTATGGATGTTGGAATGATGATGATTATGCTAGAAATTTAAGAATTTACAATATAGTTCATATCTTCCTAAAAGTAGAAACTTTTGATTATGAAATTGATGAATTATGATGATGGATTGGTGTTGAACATGTCTAGGTGATAATGTGAGCTTGAATTGGTATATTCTTAATGAATTCATGAATGTATTGGGTGTTAGATAGATTTTGGTATCCACTTTCCCAAAAGGGAAACTTAATTTACATGAAACATGTGGTCTTGTGAATTTTGTCATGGTTTTGATATTAGGAGCATGCTAGTATGTTATAAATGATGTTTAACTAGTTGGAATGCATGATTTGGGTCAATTGGTTATATGAGGATTTGTTTGGGTCATTCTAGGCTTTCTTGGGACTTGTGCAAGTAGGATGTACAAAGGAGAAGATTATGCATGTGGATAGTGCCATAGTGTTTAATCATCATAGTATGAATGTCTTGATCATGTAACTTGGCAACTTAGAATGTGACTATGATCATAATAGCTATGTATATGGATTTGACTATCTTGTTTTGGGTACATGGTGGTTAAGGTGATTTATGTGCATAGTATGGTAATCTTTGCAAACATGATTGTTAATATGTATAATATTGTTTGAGCAAGTATACAACTTAAACATGTCACCAACTGGTAAAACGGGTCAACTGGGTCAATATGTCTTGTTTTTTTCCAAAACCTTTAGTCCATGTCTTTATAGAGCACTTAGGGTTTAATGATGATTCTGTGTACACGTACTCATGTACTTGCTATTCTAGGTAACCTCTGAAGGTTGTCTTTCCTCTCATTTCAAGTTAAACACTTATATCATTCGTGTGCATATCAGGTGAGTTCAATGCCCCACTTTTATTTACCTCTATTTTTGGGGGAGAAAGCATACTCTACTTCAAACGCTTTACTTTTATAACATGTGTTTATTAAAACATAGTGTGATATATACAATAGAAAGCCCTCACACTTTTGGATCATTAATTAAGGAATCTAGCGGGAAATCTTGGATAGTACTACTGGGTCTGACAAGCCTCACCCGTGTGACCGGAAGTCAACGGGTGCAATATTGTCCTAAACTACTAACAGCGTCACAACCTGGTATGTCGTGGCGGGAGGCAAACAAACAAACATAGTCAGTTTTGATCGTGAAATCACTATTGTTCTTTACTAATGAAATTAGACTAGCTATATATTTCAATACACTTGTTTATATTATACTAACGCTATTGTTTCAGTTGATTACAAACTCTTGAACTCACCAACCGTCGTGGTTACACTTTAGTATGCTCTTCTCAGATCGTGCTAGCAGCTGCCCATAGGAGCACGTATGAGTCAAGCATGCTTTGTTCAAACATTGTTTTACGTTTGAATTCAACATATACTTACATACTTTAGATTGGGCGCGTGTTTTTACGCAGTTTACATTTAGTACTTTGGGTTTGAACTATTTACAAAATGCTTCCACAAATGTTTTAAAATTACAAACTCTGATTTATTTTATACGTTACATATAGTGTCGTTCTGAGTAACTAATGACTGGGATCCTGGTTTGTCACACGCCTCGTGGTAAAACCCCACAAGTGGATTTTGAGGGTGTGATAACTGCTGGGGCATTGGTCAGTCCAAAAGGCATTATAGCGAACTCATAGTGTCCATAGCATGTCTGGAATTTCGTCTTCAAGATGTCTTCTTCTCGAACCCTCAACTGATGATAGCCTCATCTCAAATCAATCTTACAATAGTAGCTTGATCCTTGCAGCTGGTTAAACCAGTCATCAATGCGTGGCAGTGGATATCTATTCTTAATTGCCATTTTGTTCAACTCCCGGTAGTCGATACACATCCTAAAGGTTCCATCTTTCTTCTTCATAAAAAGCACTAGAGCTCCCTAGGGTGAAGAGCTGGGACTCCCTTGTCTTACAATTCCTGAAATTGCTTAGACAACTCTTGTAGTTTGTTTAGTGCCAGACGGTATAGAGCCCGAGCGATCGGAGCTGCTCCAGGTGCTAACTCAATCTGAAATTCCACATGTATGTATGAAGGAAGGCCATGTAGGACTTTGGGAAATACCTCGGGAAAGTCTCTGACAACTAGAATATCTTCGGTACGCTTGTCATCCATATCCATTTCTGTAACAAGTGCCAATAAAGCAAAATGCCCTTTCCTGAGGCATTTTTGATCCTTCAGATATGAGATGATGCTGACCATAACACCAACCTTATCATCTTTAACTGTAAGAATCTCATTACCTGAGATGGGTAACTTGATTAGCTTTTCCTTGCAAATGATTTCAGTGTTGTTCTTTGATAACCAATCTATTCTGACTACTACATCAAAGCTACCGAGTGTGACAGGAACAAGGTCTACGTGGAAGGTATGTCCAGACAAACCTAGCTTACAGTTTCTAATTACTTAGGTAGTTGTTATTGTCCTATCATCATCTATTTCTATGGCATACTCAGAATTCAAGTCAGTAGGTACCATCCCTAGTACTTTACTAAACTTAGTGGACACATAACTCTTATCAGCACCAGAGTCAAATAGAACAGAGGCATAACATCCATTAACAGTGAATCTAATAGACACTACAGTAGGGTCGTTTCGAGCCTCACCTGAGCCTATGATGAAAGCTCTGCCTCTACCACCGCCACTTTCACCATTGTTGTTGTCCTTTGGCTTCTCAGCAGTACCATTGTTACCATTTCTTTTCAGCTTCGAACATTCTCTTTTAAAGTGACCGGGTTGACCACATTCATAACACCCAGCCTGATTGTAGTTCTACTACGACTGCTGTTAAGGTGCTTTTGCTGAGAGGTTTACCGTGCAATTTTTGGTAACATGCCCAAACTTTACGCACCTCTCGCAAGTGTTCCTCATGCACTGCCCATTATGATGAAATTTGCACTTATTGCACTTTGGGAGGTTGCCATGGTAGCCTCCAGAATTGCCCGTGTCTTGAGGAGGTTACGACTGGATGAACTTCTTGTTTTGCTATTGCTATGAGTAGAGGATGAAGATTGCATCCCACTGGCAGAAGGTTCCCATTTCCTCTTGTTATTATTGGAACCAGATGCAGCACCGCACGAGGGCAGCTTACCCTGCGCTACAGCCGGATCTGTTAACCTGTGGGTCAGTCGAATCACCTCCTATATGGTGTTTGGTCTAGAAGCGGTGACCATACTTTAAATTTCAGGTGATAGACCATGAAGATACCTCTCAATCCTCAAAGAGGGAGGTTGACCATGTTGGGGCACCAGGTAGCAAGCTCGTGATATCGAGTGGTGTACGCCTTAATCTTGGAACCTGTCATCTTGAGATTCCAGAACTCCATCTTCAACTTCTGCACCTCTTCCCGGGGGCAGTACTCTTCCTTCATCTGGTTCTTGAAGTCTTCACACGTTGTCTGGTTGGCGATCTTGACTCCTAATATCTGTACCTGGATGTTCCACCAGGATAATGCAACACCGTCCAGAGTATCGGTGGTGTACTTAACCTGATTTGCCACTGGGCAATTACACATCTTGAATATAGATTTGAGCTTTTCAAACACCATAGAAGTCTTATAGTTCCTTCCGCTCCAGTGAATGGATTGGGTTTACAGTCCATAAAGTACTTGAACGTGTAAGCCGGTTGTCCTGGAATTGAATTTGAGTATAATGATTAGATATTGGAATTGATATTAGGTTATTGAAAGCTATCAAGTGGATTTGGAAAAAAGGGTAAGGAAACCTTTACTTACCAATAGGGTTCGGCTGTGGAGGGTAGTGGTGTAACATCCGAATCTTTTAAGGGGGCTAAAGTGCAAAACAAAAGAGAAGGGTAGAATAAAGAGGGCAAGGATTTAAGTTGGAAGGTGCGAACTGTAAAATAGTACAAAAATTTAAAAAGTGGGTGAACAAAAGGAGCATGGTCGACCATGCTCCTCTTGTTGTTTCAGCCAAAAGAAAGAAGAAGAAAAGTGGGAGTTTGTCAAGCTTTTCTCTCGGTTTTTCAAAGAAAGAAGAAGAAGAAATCTAAGGTTAGTGGTTTTGTTGTATGTTTGACTCGCTTTCACCCTTAGAAACCGAATACTAAGTGTTATTTGTGTTTTGGTTGATTTGTATGCTTGTTAGGTGTTTGGACCCTCATGTAAAAGCAAGTTAGGAGAAGATTTACTTGCCTTCTACACCAGGTGAGTTCTAGACCCCGGTTTTACTTGTTTTAAACTCTTCTTGGGGCTGAAAATATATTAAAATAGTTTTATTATGATTATGAATGTGTACCCGTATGTATTATGCATGTATGATGATGTTTCATGGGTGTTTATGTGATGTTTATGCTTAGAATAGTTATGATAAGCTTCGAGCAGGTTAGTATGATGTTTGGGACTGAAAATAACTTAGTAACATGTTGAACAATTGGTTCATGAGCCTAGAACTTTGGCCAGACGGTTAAGTGATGGTCCATGCACCCCAATAGTTCTCATGCGCCTATAACTCCATCATGCGCCTAAGCGTTATGCGACTGGAACCCTCATGCGCCTAGAACCTTATGCGACTGGAACCCTCATGTGCCTAAGTGTTATGCGATTGGAACCCTCATGCGCCTAGAAACTTATGCGACTGGAACCCTCGTGCGCTTAAGTGTTATGCGATTGGAACCCTCATGCGCCTAGAACCCTATGTGACTAGAACCTTCATGCGCCTAAGTCAGTAGAAAAACTAGTTAAGTGTTGGGCCATGCGCCCAAATAGTTATGAAACGCCTAAACAGGCCTCATGCGCCTGCATAGTGCTCATGCTCCTAGAACACTTGGATTATTTTCTGAAATTTTGAGAAAAACAGGATCATTAAGGTTTGACCCAACTTTGACTTTAGGATTTTTATTTGTTATATTATATTGCATTATTATGAGTTGTTCTTATGTCCATAATAATTTATTATTGTGTGGCTTATATGGTATGTTTATGATCATAAATACAAAGTATTATCATTAACAAAAGTGAAAGAATAATGATAAAGAAAAGTGGATGGTAATTAAAATAATGAAAGTCTTGCAAGCACATAGGAGGTGCACGACCATGTTGTCGTTAGCTCAACCGTGATGCGGGTTAGCTACCCTGAAGGATGCAGACAGGGTCAATCTTTTAGATTGGTAGGACCCTTGTGGCATACCCCAGGTGACTGGGTCAGCTTCATGCACATAGTTCGTGGTCTATTTATAGACCACAGGCCCAACACCAGTTTTCGCGCACATAGTTCGGGGTATTGCACAATGATCCAAATAGACAGTGAAAGATAAACTTAAAGAGTACGAAATGAACATAGGTATACAGTAAAGGAAGAAAGAAAGCATTACCTTGATATATAGTTGATGCGTGCTCACGTACAAAAGTAAGGAAAGTATCTCAATAAAAATTTGACCTTTCTATTCGTACAAGGTATTTTTAATACTTTTAAAACTAGAACTCACTCAGCAACGTTGACTTTTATACATTTTCAGTTGGCGGGTAAATATTGCTGAGGATGGCACGCGGGGAAAACCTACTCGGCAGGACAAGACTGACATCCATTCAATACTTTTGATATTGTTGTTTTGTAATGCAATTAAATAATCTTTTGTTATCCAAGCTCCATTGTATTGCTTAACAACAGTATTGATTAATAACAATGAATGGCTTTTGTTAAAGAAATTCCGCTGCTTATTTTATGAAATGTATATTATTTTGTAACTATGATGGGATGAATGACCAACTGTGAGGTGCCCGGGAAAGGGGCCTTACAGATGGCTTGCCAACGTCGCGGTAACATTCTGATCGATTAGCGCCACCAATTATGCAGGCGTCATGGCAATGCTATCTCCGTCATGTCCACTGCCTCTTCCAGACATTCTTTAAAATCACAACATACATAAATAAGCAAATATTCACCATTTTAACTTCATTCAACTATAAGCAATTAAAGAATTTAGGACACACATAAAAAATAGGTTCAAATAATAATATCTGGTCAAATAATTTGTAAGTACGTCTACAATGAATCAAACCAAATACTAAAATCCAAAAACATCAATCGGATGGGAAAAACGCTTCCTATCTAGGTGTGAAAGGAAAAGAAATCTAAGAAATATACAAATAGACAAGCTAAAGAATCAGTTCGAATCAACGTATCCCACGTTGTTTTCTGGTTCATCTTCTTGTTGCTCCTCAGGTGCTTCTTCAGGTTCTTCTTCTGGGTCCTCATCCGGGTCTTCCTCAGGCACCGGGTCGTCCATGATCTGAAGTGCAGCTAACTGCGCCTCTAGTTCAGTCAGTGTCTCTTCCACCCTTAAGTTGTGATGATCCTGCTCGTTCATGCGGTCAGAGAGTGCCATCACGCTGCCACCCATTTTATGTTGCCCAATAATGGACATCGATAGTCGCTCCTCTAGTGTATCCACCTTCAAGCGTAGCTTATTCATGTTGTATCATCTAACGCCTGAAATTTATTCAAAATAAAAAGAAAGAAAAGAAATAAGAAAGGGAAAAGAAAAGTATCTTGATAGAAAGTAAAATGAACAAAAGTGGAGGGGCTAAAAGTGCAAAAATGATAAACTATTGTTATTATTATGTTTCAAGGTGGCATGGCCGCCCACAACTCCTGCATACCAACTGCTTTGCCAATTTTAGAGAGAGAAAGCTGAGTTCAGCGGATTTTTAGAGAGAAGGAGGAGAAGAACTTGCTAAGAGGTGAGTCTTTTTGTAGTTTTGTAAGGTTTTAACCAAGCTTCATGTGTTCTTATGTGTTTGTATGTGTCCGGGTACGTATGTTCTTGGTGTTTTAGGTGTTAGAACTCTTTGAAAGCTTGAATTCGAAGAAGTTGTTTCAAGGCTATAAAAGGTGAGTTTCTAGACCCCGGTTTTACTTGTTTTAAATGTTTTTGGGTCTAAAAATGTATGTAAAACACTTTTACAAATGTTATGTATGTAATTTTATGTATATGAGTATGTGTTTGGATGTTATATGGTTGTGTATGTGTTGTTCATGCTTAGAATGATAGACATAAGCCAAAAATATGTTAGGATTGTGATTGGGATTGAAAATAAGTTAAAAATATGCAAAACAGTTGGCCATGCGCCCAAACAGGGCCTATGCGCCTGACTTGTGCCTTAGAAAAGCTTAAGTGCTGGGTTCATGCGCCACAATAGTGCCTATGCACCTAAAGTATTGCCTGAAAATACCTAAGTAGGCTCATGCTCCTAAACAGTACCTCATGCGCCCAAGTATTGTCTTAAAACTTCTAAGTGTAAGCCCATGCGCTTGAACAGTAGTTCATGCGTCTAAGTGTTAGGCTCAGACACCTAAGTGTACCCCATGTGTCCAAATAGTACCCATATGCCCGAAGTGGCTCATGCGCCTAAGTGTTAAAACGTCTAAGTGAGCCCATGGGCCTGCATTGTTGAAAAACACCTAAACAGGCCTTATGCGCCTGCATAGTGCCAAAGCGCCTGAAACACTTAGAATTTTTCTGGAATTTTGGAAAGATCAGAATTTGTAGGGTTTGACTCTAGTTTGACTTGAGACTTATATTTGATCATTTTATGAATGTTTATGGTGTGATTTCATGTTTCATATTATGTATTATCATGTGACTTTACGTGGTGTGTTTATGCTCATACACGTAAAGTATTATCATAATGAAAGTGAAAGATTAATGATACTGATAGTGGAACATAAAGAATGAATGAATGAAAATTCTTCCAAGCAAAATGAAAGGAGGTTCACAACTCATTAAGAGTTTCTAGCTCAACTGTGTGTAATATAGCATGTGATTTTGGCTAACCCATGAGTGTTCACACATAAGGGGGATCAGTCTTAGTGACTGATCCATAGTACGAAACGGGATCCTTGTCACTTTACCCCGGAAATGAGGTGGCTGTGTGCCGGGAATGAGGTGGCTGTGTGCCCAACGATGGGGGTAAAGTTATGAAAGGATCTAGAAACAGTGAAAGATAATGATAAAGTATGAAACAAATGAATACGTACGATAATGAATGACGAATGAGGTTATACCTTGTTGTATGTACGATGAATGCTCACGTATGAAAGTAAAGAAAGTATTTTATTAAGAAAGAGTATTTTTATATATAAATTGTATAAAGTATTTCAATACTTTAAAACTAGAACTCATTCAGCAACGCTGACTTTTATGCATTTTCAGTTGGCGGGTAATTTTGCTGAGGATGGCCCACGGGGAGGCTACTTGGCATGGCAAGACTGGCATCCATTCATGCATAATATTATTGTTGTTTTGTAATACTACTTAAACGATGCTTTTGTAACTTAAACAATGTTGTATTGCTTAACAACAGTTTTTATATTAATATGATGAATGGTTTTTGTTAACTTACTTTCACTGCTTATTTTATGAATTATGTATTGTTTCAAGTAATAATGCGATGATTGTCCAACTGTAAGCATCTCGGGAACAGGGCCTTACAAGTTGGTATCATAGCTAAAGTTTAAGTGAATTGGGTAAAATATTAAAAAAACTTATCTTAAACTGAGAATAGGACTAAAGGAAAGGGATGCCAGCCCGAGTAGCTACGTGCCATCAGGTATTTCTTTTCTCGAAGTTAACTGGTATTACGTGCATGTGCTATTTGATTATGTGCTCATAGTAGATTTGGATACTGATGTAGTCAGGATAGGAAATGCTTGGGGTGTGAAGAGTAAAATCAGAACTGGCCACTATAATTAGGGACTTACTATACCTAACATAAACAGAGCTATTACCTTGAATGACCGTGTTAGTGTTTAAATCTTATAGTGATTAGAAGAATGGCTGGAGGTAGATCATCTAATGCCTATAGGGGTGGAGTACATGGTGGATGTGGTGCTGAACCGCGAGTTACGAAGAATATGGCTAAGACTACTGAGAGGACACGTGAAGGGCTTGAGATCTATCACTAGGAAGGTGGTGAAGAGAGTGCAAACTTGAGGGCCTCATTGAAAGATGACGTTGTAGAGGAGGTGCATCAAGTCATGGAGACGATTCTGCCGTCTGTGGTGGTTGAAGTGATTAAGGCAGTGAGGGAGGATGAAAGGAAGGAAAAGAGAAAGACCACTGGGAGAGAAGAAAGAGAATGATCTGAGACCAAGACGGTCTTCTCGAGTGAGGAGAAGGAGGAGGAAGCGGTGCAGGAAACTGCACGGGGCAGTAATTACGGGGCATTTCAGAGATGCAAGCCGCAACATTCGATGGGAATGGCAATGCTGCTGCTGCTCACCGATGGGTGAGGGAGATGGAGGCGGTACTTGATATCATCGAGTGCCGAGAAGACTAGAAGGTAAAGTTTGCTACCCACTCGTTTGTGGACTGGACCTAATATTGGTGGGACAATATTGTCTAGGCCGAGGGTAGCAGCGCCATTGGCAGAATACGGTGGCCAGAACTGAAAAAGTTGGTTATTGAGGAGTTCTGTCCTCACAGGGAGTTGGAAAAGATTGAGAGGGAGTTCCTACAGCTGGAAGCTGGAACTATGACGCAGCTACAGATACCATAAAATTAAACGAGATGGCAAAGCTGGGGCCGGGTCAGTTGACTCCGGTATCAAGGAAGATCAGGAGGTACATTCAGGGTCTGCCGACAGACATCCGCAGACATCTAATTGCTGCCCGGCCAGGTATGTTTGGGACGATAGTCGATTTGGCAGGAAGACTATATGATGAGAGGGAGGTGGTGGCCGTGGCGAAGGGGAGTAAGAAGAGTGAGAAGAACTAGAATGGGAAGCGGTTTGGTCGTGGCGGTTTGACCCCAAACAATAAGAGGATGAGGGTGGATGACCGTACGGTGGTGTCATCAAGCTCGGGGATGACGAAGTGTGGTAGATGTGGAAAGGAGAATAAGGGCAAATGTAAGTGGGGAGAGAATGTGTGCTTCAAGTGTGGAAAGACCGGTTATATGGCGAAGATGTGTGGAGTTATACGGTATTATCACTATGGCGAGGAAGGCCATGTGAGCAGAGATTGCAAGAAGCCATGGGCCGAGGATTCTAGGATGAAGAAGAAGCCGGAAGTAGGAGGACAGAGGGAAAGTGCTAGAGCCTTCACGATGACCATAGAGGAGGCCAGGGTAGACCCCGACGTCTTGTCAGGTATGTTTCTAGTATACCAAACTTGTCCCTCTGTATTATTTGATTCTGGTGCTAGTAGGAGTTTCATTTCTACTGCTTTCTGCGTTGAGTTACCTGCTACTAGCAGAACTATCGATAAACCTTTTGATGTAGAAACTGCTATTGATAAGTCAACAAGAATCTCTAAAATTATAGAAAACTGAGACACTAGAAGGCCATAGGTTTTCTGCTAGAATATTGTGATGCCCCTAGGCGGATTTGATGTAGTATTAGAGATGGATTGGTTAGCAACCTGTGAGGCAAACAATGCCTCATCTTGAAATCCTTTGACATGCGTCATCACGTCCGAGGTCATAACCAACTGGTAAGATTTCACCTGAATCGGCTCGGGTCTCTCTTTATGACTAAGGGCACCGGCCACAACGTTGGCCTTACCCGGATGATAGTGGATCTCATAGTTATAATCTTTAATGAGCTCTAATCATCTCTTCTATCTCATGTTGAGATCCTTTTTCTCGAAGTACTCCAAGCTCTTGTGGTCGATGAAGATGGTGCACTTCGTCCCGTATAAGTACTGCCTCCAAATCTTCAACGCAAAGGCCACGGCCGCTAACTCCAAATCATGGGTGCGATAATTTACTTCGTAGGTTTTAAGTTGTCGGGATGCATCGGATATTACCCATCCACGTTGTATTAACACGTAACCTAACCCCGACAAGAAGCATCCGAATATACCACTAAGTCCTCACTCCCTTCGGATAATGTTAAAACAGGAGCTTGAGATAATCTTGTCTATAACTCTTCAAAAGCATCCTCTTGTGTCTGACCCCACTCAAACTACACATCTTTGCGGGTCAATTTGGTCAAAGGCGGGGCTTTATTGGAAAAGTCTTGTATAAATCTTCTGTAGTAGCCTACCAAACCCAAGAAACTAAGAATCTCAGATAGCGTCTTTGGAGACTTCCATTGCATCACTGCCTTAACCTTTGTCGGGTCCATCGTGATTCCTTCAACATTTACCACGTGACCCAACAATTGAACTTCACGCAACCAAAAAGAACGCTTAGAGAATTTAGCATATAACTTCTCTCTTCTAAGTGTCTCCAACACCTCACGTATGTGGCTGGCATTTTCTTCCTCACTTCTCGAATAAATCAGAATATCATCGGTAAACGCAATCACTAATTTATCTAACATGGGCCGACACACTCGGTTCACTAAATCCATAAAGGCAGCTGGTGTGTTAGTTAAACCAAAAGACATGACGAGAAACTCGTAGTGTCCATAACGCGTGCGAAAAGCTATCTTAGGGATGTCTTGCTCCTTCACCTTCAGCTGATGATAACCAGATCGCAGAATTATCCTTGAGAACCAACTGGCACCTTGGAGCTGACCAAACAAGTCGTCAATTCTTGGTAACGGGTACCGATTTTTACCGTCAACTTGTTCAGCTCTCGGTAATCTATGCACATCCTCATACTATCGTCTTTCTTCTTCACAACTAAGACCGAGGTACCCCATTGACAGATACTCAGTGGAATGAACCCTTTATCCATCAACTCCTGCAGTTGAACCATGAGTTCCGTCATCTCATTCGGAGCTAATCGATACGGTGCTTTGGCAACGGGTTGAGCATCGGGTATCAGCTCAATCTAGAACTCAATTTCACGATCCGGTGGCACGCCGGGTAAATCTTCTGGGAACACGTCCGAGGAATCACATACAACTGGTACATCAGACATTTGTGGTACAGACACGTCCACATCCTACACGTAAGCCAGGTGGGCATTACATCCACGCCTCATGCACTTCTTCGCCACCACCATTGAAATCACCTTCGGCACCGTAGTAACAAGATTACCGTATATCATCGCTGAACATCCATCGGGCGTAACTAATTGAATCATCTTCTTGCGACACACGATGTTCGCGTCGTAGGTTGCTAACTAATCCATCCCTAGCACTACATCAAATTCGCCTAGGGGCATCACATGTAAATTGGAAGAAAACCTATGGTCTTATAATTCTATGACACAGTCTCCTATCATATCTGTTATCCTAGTAGACTTACCTATAGCAGTTTCTACATCGAATGGCTCATCAATACTCCTACTACTAACAGACAATTTAGCATAAAAAGTAGTAGAGATGAAACTCCTACTAGCACCAGAATCAAATAATACAGAGGCAAAAGTTTAGTTTACTAAAAACACACCTGACACGACATCGGGATCCGCTCTAGCCTCCTCCCACATCATCGTGAAGGCTCAAGCGCTTGACGTCTGTCCTCATTCCTCTGGCTTCTTCTTCGTCCCTGCACCCTCGACCTGTGGCTTCTCGTAGTCCCTACTGACATGGCCCTCCTCACCACAGTTATAAAACCATATGACTCTGTACATCTTTGCCACATGACCGGTCTTCCCACACTTGAAGCACACACTCAATCCCCATTTACACTCACCGGAGTGTTCTCGCCCATATTTACTACACTTCTTTATCCCTAAACTAGATGACACCACCCTACGATCATCCATTTTCCTCCTTTTCTTGTTTGGAGTGAAGGCACCACATCCAAACCTTTTCCCACTCTAGTTCCTGACACCACCACCTATCCTCTTCACCTCACTACCGCCACCTCTGTTGATACATGTGTACCTAGATTCTGAGCTAAATGTAATATCGTTTTAATGTCTTACTTATATGTAATTGAAGGTTGATTAATGAAATGAAAGTGGTTGTGAATGCTTATAATGTTTAAATGTTTCATTAATAGGTGTTGCAATGAATGGTTGATAGAGTATGTAGGTAAATGGTTGTTTGAATTGATATGCTTAATGTTATAATAATTAACATATTCAAACCTAACATTATGAAGTTATCATGTGAATGGGCCATGCCAATGGACCATACGCATGAATAACTTCATGCGAATGGCTCAGTCGCACGATTGAACCAGGAGACTGGATCAGTCGTAAGACTGAAGCATGA
>BJCO01744391.1:0-13261 GCA_018326465.1 Flaveria floridana | reverse complement strand
CTAACAAGCATCGGAGGCTTTGTTGAGGAGCCAGTATTGTGAGGATCATTTGTTGGTGTCGCCATTGAACAAATTCAAACAAATTCAAAGTAATTTCAGGAAATCTAGCTCAAAACCACGTAGAACCTCAAATTGAATGACCAGAAGTAGCAGAAACTCAATCTCTATAACCGATTCTTGCAAATTTGCTAATTCGATCAAACGTAGATGTCTAAAGAGCAGTTTCAATGATTAATTGTTAAATCGATTAATGATTAACCAGCTCTGATACCATTTGAAAGGATCTCAGCATCTAGTTTGATCAATTAGATTAGATTTGCAGCAGAATAGCGTACGAATTAGAACAAATTAAAGCAATAACACACAAGATGTATCAATGAAACAGTAATGTTATAGAGAGAGAGAGAATTTCTGCCGAAAGGTATATATTCATTCAACACACGCTTTGGCCAGTTTGCAATTAGGTTATCTTTCCTTTTATAGGAAAGATGACGTCAGCTGATGTCACTTGACAGTGACATCTAACCGTTATTACAACAAACTACTGAAAGAGACTAAACTACTAAAGATGTCTAACAGCTGACATCTTCTTACAAAAGACAAGTGTAAACTACTTCAACTACTGAAAAGAAACTACTGAAACTACAACGTCTGAAGAACATGCTCTTCAGACGTTTTACAAAGTACTGAAACATAAAAGAAAACTACTGATAAGAAACTACTGAAAGTAAACAACTGAAAGGAAACTACTGAAAAGAAAACCATCACAACAACTGAAGAATACTTCTTCAGCTGTTGTGACAACCTCTGAAGTCTTCAGCACTTGAACTTCATACTTGAACATCAGCTGTTGTCATCAGCTGATGTCTTCAGTTGTTGTCTTCAGTCTTTGTACTTCAGCTGATATCTTTAGTCTTTCTACATCAGCTGATGTCTTCAGTTGTTGTACTTCAGCTGATGTCTTCAGTCTTTGTACATCAGCTAATGAAGTCTTCGGTTGTTGTTATCATCAGCTGTTGAAGTCTTCAGCAGTTGTTGTGATGTCTGTGGGACTTAAAAGGTTTTTCTGATCTGGCTCATTGGTTCTTTTGGTCCAACATATATATATATGATTTTCAAGAATGTTGTATATTAATCTCACATTCTTTTACAAGTGTTACAATGCACGGTTACACTTGGAAAACTAGTTGGAATATTGAAAGACACCAAAATCAATGTAGAGTCAAAAGGCAGATTTGCCTTTTGACTATTGAGTATGACATGCCATAGCTCAAATCCTAATATATTACAAAAAGGATAAAAGAACATAAAGTAGAAAGTTACATACTCAATACCTCAATGTACAGTTGCAAAAGCATGGACATTTTCACCAACTCATACAAGTTGGTGAGTCTTCAAAGTTGTAGCAGAAAGTGGTTTAGCTTTATGCAAAAGTACATCCGAGAAAAGCATTTTCTCTTTATGTCTTTGAAAGAAATCAGTATTCACTTTATTTAGCTTTGAAAGACTTTGTCCTTGAAGCTTTGGAAGATTTCATCTTTTTGGCTTCAGAAGATTTGGTCTTTGGATTCGAAAGATTTTACACTTAGAGTATTTTCTGAGCATAGTGTGAAACTTCTGAAGCAACTTCTACCTTGTACTAAGTGCATGCATGCAGGAAGCCCTAGTTTGCATCAGCCTTCTTATATAACCTTACATTTCACATATGATATTGTGAGGTGGTTTAAGATATGATGATCCTAATCGAATTATAGTATCATCGGAGGATCATAACCAAGTTTATATCTTAAGCTAAGTTAAATATGCATCATGTAATAGTACTTAATAATTTCAACAAAGAATCACTAAATTTGTAATATGTTACACATAGGAACACGAGTGTATCAAAAGCATTGTTGCATTAAAGGCACCGAAATAGACAATGGCATGCACTTATTAATGCCCATGCGATGTATAAGACCAAGTAAATGCCATTGCTAAAAGATGAATATCATGAATAGCTTGTATTCTCAAGAAATAACTTAGAGGATCCAACTACTTGAGGGCAAACTAATATATAATCGTGTAATCAAATAATGCAAAATTTTCAAGGAGCTCTCGATGATGATAATGACATCTATATTGACGAGGATGTAAAACATGAAAGTGTACCTACAATAAACAAAAAAGGAGCAATCCCAAATACACTATAAAACCTAATAGTTAATAAATAGAAAAGATGTACCTCTTTTATATGAGGTGATTGAGCAGTTACAACTAATAAATATAAGTTATGAATAGTATGTCCCATAAACATGACAAATATGCTACAATGTAACTATAATGAAAATTAAAATACTAGTGAAATTGCCAAACACAAAACGACAAATATTAAACTGCTCTGATATGCCCCCATATGCGAAATGCTCACGATTGACATTCTGAATAGTGGAGACACGAGTGAATAATAGCTCCTTGGTCATCATATTAACAATCTATCTATGATAAAATCATATATTGAACAAAGTTTGGGTCAACTTATAGATGTTTGGTGTGCCCTTAAAAGACTAGATTCACTACTAAGCAGCTCAATATTATCACACCATAGAGTATGTAAATGAGGATGTTCTAGTCATTCAAGTAGTGTTCAGTCACTAATACAAAGAAATTTGGGTTTGCTTTCATCGTTCCTCAAACGCCATCAATTGGGACCAGTATGTATGGTATTTGCGAATACACACATCCAGGCATTAGTGTGGGATACAATCTTTCTCGTGTGGAGGTGGGCCTTTACCAAGGATCTGCGATGACTTTGTTTCTTTTTGTCAATAGGCTTGGATGAGTTGTCAAAGTTGATGGTCATCTTATTATATATGCTTATTGCAGATTATATTATGTTGTTTGCAAGAAGTAAGCAAGACCTAAATGGACAGCTAGAAAGTAAACCTAGATAATACAAGATAAATATTAGTTGCGAACAACTTTAGAGTGTAGAGGCTTACATATATTTCAATCTAAAACCTAGTACGTTTGTTGTAACTTCAGTAGTGCGAACGATGATAATGACATTATAATAATTATTGTAGGACAAAACAGAAAACATCGATGGTTATGAGAGGCTAGATATTGTTACGAGTTCGGGTATTGAGCTACATACAAACACAAAGAATATTACAAGAGAATGAAAGAGCAAAGATGAAAACAAAAGATTTACTTGTTTTAATTGATGTGACCTATGTCCACAGTAGTGCAACCATGATAACTTTTTATTGAATTTTGTTACACACATGAGTAACTATAAGTATAATAGATGATATACATATAAATAATCTAGAATTTACAACTTAATCAACAAGAAAAAACAATAATAAGCTATAACTAAATATAAAACAGACCAATCATCTAATTTAATTAATGTGTAATCGAATTGTCTTCTAACACGAGTCCAATGCTCCATAAAACCCAAAAGATACTAATAAAAAAAACAATCTGTCTTCTTTATAATTATAAGGAACTAAATTAATTTGCAGTGAGCTGAAATGGAGTGCATGTCTAGTCACCACCCATAAATCTTTCTTGGTACATAATCTTCAAATTATTTAATCCGGGCTCCGATCTTTAGGCGACGATAGGGGGAGAGTCGGTAATCCCCAAACAATAAAAAAGTCCACTTGCTTTCTAATTCAATTCAATTCAAATAATATTAATATTAATATTAATATAAATTCATCATCATTTCCTTTATCATCCGACGTGATCGCCGTTTGAACCTTCTCTTCATTCATCCGGGTACTTTCTATATCTTAATTCCCATCAACATTCATCTCTTTTTGCATTCATTCAAACAAATGATGCCCCTTTTGTGAAGCTTCTACCAACTTTTTCACATGATCTTTGTCCAGAGTCCTTTTTTTCATATCTCCGTTCAAATGGGTTTTGTTGCAATTTGGATAATTTTTAAGAATATACTTGATCATTGAAACCCTCCAATTGGTTGCAAATAATAAGTTGTCTTCTATGATATAGCATTTTAGGATAATAGCAATTGGAGAAAGGTTGTCTTTTGATTCTTCATATTCTAATTTTACGATGTTTTTGGCTATGAAATTTGATGAGAATGACATGTTTTCTGTGACTAATTGGTATGAAATCATGCTTTTGCTCAGTAAATTTGATGATATTTACATGGGATGAGGAAGAGGATAAGATTTAAGTAAATGTGAAGAATCTTGATTGATTTTATGGGCAATACATGCCGCGGATCTGTTGCAGTAGGAATCAATCAGGGCTTCAATCAACCCGAAAAGAAGTCGACTACCAAGAGATATAACAACTCCTCAAACTACTCATCCACCACTTTGAACCCTCAAAACCGAGCACCCGAAAAGATCCCCAAAAAAAATTCAAATTCCAAATCAAACTTAAATCCCATCTCACAATCTATGCAAAAAGAGACCACCATGAATCGCCACAACGCGAATCAGGCTTATTATGTCCTTGGTCATAAAACCGCCAACATTCGTGATCTTTACACATTGGGTCAAAAACTAGGACAAGGGCAATTCGGTACTACTTATTTATGCACAGAGAATTCAACGGGTATAAACTATGCCTGCAAATCTATCTGCAAGAGGAAGCTGATTTCAAAAGAGGACGTGGAGGATGTTAGAAGGGAGATTCAGATAATGCACCATTTAACTGGACACAAGAACATTGTAACGATTAAGGGTGCATATGAAGATCCTTTATATGTTCATATAGTTATGGAGCTTTGTAATGGTGGAGAATTGTTTGATAGGATTATTCAAAGAGGACAATATACTGAGAGGAAGGCTGCTGAATTGACAAAGATTATTGTTGGTGTTGTTGAGGCATGCCATTCTCTTGGAGTTATGCATAGAGATTTAAAGCCTGAGAATTTTCTGTTGGTTAACAAAGATGATGATTTCTCACTCAAGGCCATTGATTTTGGACTCTCAATTTTCTTCAAGCCAGGTGAACCAAATAGGAACAAGTGGCGTCAACGGTTAATATTTTCATTGTTATAGAAGACGCCCTGTTGATGATTACCCTTGATTTTCTTCAATCCAGGTGAACTTGGTAGGAACAAGGAATATTAACTTGTAATGGGTTCATTGTTCAGGTCAAATTTTCACCGATGTGGTTGGAAGTCCGTATTATGTTGCACCAGAAGTGCTCTTGAAGCATTATGGGCCAGAAGCAGATGTATGGACAGCAGGGGTTATACTTTATATACTTCTAAGTGGTGTACCTCCATTTTGGGCTGGTATGTATGGACACTCTTATAGTTCATGTATATTGAATACCAGTGGTGACTTTCCTGAATGTTTGTTTTACTTTTTTTTTTTCTTTTCTTTTATCTAGAAACGCAACAAGGGATATTTGATGCAGTTTTGAAGGCACATATAGACTTTGAATCAGACCCATGGCCCCTTATATCTGATAGTGGAAAGGATCTTATTAAGAAGATGTTATGCTCTCATCCAGCAAAGCGTTTAACTGCTCATCAAGTTCTTTGTATGGTTTGATACTTTCACAAATTTTATTTTCGAGATTTTAAAAACTTCTGTTAATGAAATTATTTTATGCAGGTCATCCATGGATATGTGAAAATGGTGTTGCTCCTGATAGAGCACTTGATCCTGCTGTTCTTTCTCGTTTGAAGCAGTTTTCTGCAATGAATAAGTTAAAGAAAATGGCTTTACGGGTATGTGGATGTTTTCTTTCGAAAGTATACTGTTATATCTCTCTTACAATTCTCATTTTAAGTGCTTGAAATTTTCTGGATTTTTGTATTCACTTAGCATTTCAACTAAACAAGATAGATATTGTTGACATCACTGGATCAGTACCCGTTCTCTTCGTTGTATTTGATTCAGTTAAATTTGTAGTCACTTTTACATGGTATTAAACCTAAGGCTCTTTGTACAAGCCTAAGCTGCCACCACTTACAAGAACTGAATCCAGGTCCTATTGCAGCCTTATTCTTGTTGTTTCAAGAAACATCTTGGAATCTCAAATTTTTGTTTTTTCAAGAACCCTGTTCCTGTCTGGCTTTTATGTTCTGGTTTCTCTACCCCTGTCCCTGTTCTAGTTTCCCAGATTCCTGCTCTTGTCCTTGTTCTGGTTTCCTGCTTCTGTTCGGGATTCAGCTTCCCAACAAATGTTCGTGTTCCTGATCCAGATCTACAGTTAAATCCTTTTTCGAGGCTTCCGTCTAGAAAACCCCGCTGATCAGCTGTCGGACGCGCCTCCATGCATCGCCCAGCCCCTGTCATGCGCCACGCACCGTCCCTTTTCTTGCTTGTGAGAGCGCGTGAATCGTCGATTCTCTGCTAGATATTTTTTGTGTTGCCGTTAAATTCAAATCTAACACCTGCATTTGCCGCAGGCAACTGCCATCCACAGAACTTTGCCGCTCACCGTTGTTTGTAGTTGTGTGTTTCCTACCCATATATGCTGCTTCTGACTACTAGTGTGTTCATAACTGATGCAGCGACTCATCTTATGTTCTTGTGTTTATCAATGGACAACGGGTGAAATACCCAAGTATCCGAGTTTCAGATGCAACCTGATCACTGATGTTCGAGTTAAGAACGCACGGCCATATGTCTGAATTTTATTTGTAACAAGTTAGGCACGATATTGATATCATCTATGCGTCGACTTAAGGAGAGGTTTAAATATAATTATTAATATATTACTTTTAGGGTTTATTGGTATATGCCCGTAGGCCCAAGTTAAGCTTATCTAGGTTTCTGGTTTATTTCTTGTATATATATATATTGAGGGTTCTTTCTCCATTGTATTTGATTCAGTTAAACATACAGTCACTTTTACACATACACATACATGGTCACATGTATATATAATGTATTTTTCTTGTTGTATGGTGTCAGGTAATAGCTGAAAGCTTGTCAGAGGAAGAGATTGCGGGTTTAAAGGAAATGTTCAAGACAATGGATACAGATAACAGCGGTGCAATAACATTCGATGAACTTAAAGCTGGTTTAAAAAGGTTCGGTTCAACTTTAAAGGACACAGAGATTCGAGACCTTATGGATGCGGTAGTACTAGTTTTTACTACATGGTGTCATGTTACCATTATTTTATGAAATCACTCAAAGTGTACTTTAATATTGAAATGATATAGATAACTGATCTATTATTACTTTATGGTTAAGGCTGATGTGGACAACAGTGGCACAATTGACTATGGAGAGTTTGTAGCTGCTACAATGCATCTGAACAAATTGGACCGAGAGGAGCATCTGGTTTCTGCTTTTCGGTATTTTGACAAGGATGGAAGTGGTTATATTACAGTTGATGAGCTTCAACAAGCGTGTACAGATCATAATATGACTGATTTTCTTGTGGAGGATATCATTAAAGAAGTCGATCAAGATAATGTAAGTTTATGCCGTTAAATGATGGAAGTTGTTCCTTCTTGATGCATACAGAAAGCACATAGTCACGGATTGAATTTCGGACAACATACTGTAGAGGAATAATATTATATTTTAGCAGGGGTAGCAAAATAGGCGGTTTGGGTCAAAACGAGTTAGTTTTAATAGGTGGAAACAATTGATCTCAACCAGCCTTTGTCCGAAGTTTGTAGGAACCTAATTTGTGTCTGATATGATTAAAAGAAACTTGTTATTTCAATAAGAATATAACTTTTCGAATTAAATGATTCAGGTGCGTGTTTTTGCATTAATAATACGCATTGGCGCATTGGATTTGTCAGTTTGACCTATTAGAGATGAACAATAAGTCAAATTAAAAACCTCGTTTTCATTTCACTGAAATTATTTAAAGAATCGATACTACATGGGTTGTTAAGTGGGTCGTGTTTGCGGGTTGAGGGTAGGACTTGATATGACCTGAAAATTTGACCCGAACACTACACAAAGCCGCAAATCGTGTTGGATACATGAAGCTGAATATGACACGAGTTTCGCATATTAGTGTTCAAAAATTACAAATTTACAACAAAAAATGCTAATGTATATAAACTAACTAGGGTTAAACTATAAAACATTGTCATTATTTTTTTTTATCTTTTAAATCTTGGCTTAAAACACCCAACTAGTTTAAGTTACTACACAAAAACGCTTTCTAAATTTCCTTTTAAAAAATAAACAGATCGACCCGTGAACTTGTCGAACACAATCCCCTTTAGCTAAACGTGTTTGCAGGTTTAACCAGAAACTGACCTAGACTTGTTTAGACTTATCGCATAATAATGACTTTGTGTTTTCTTCCAGGATGGAAGGATTGATTACGGGGAATTTGTTGCTATGATGACCAAAGGAAATGCAGGAATAGGAAGACGAACGATGAGGAACAGTCTTAACAATAGCAAGCGAGGGGATAACTAGCATCCCCCTTCATACATCATTATTAGCACCCTGATGTAATTAGTGACTGTTTGTTTAAAGAATCAAATATGCAGAACTCATAGATTCAAACATGCCTCAGCTGTATTTTTCACTTGATTAGCTCGTCTTGTGCAGATCTTACAGGGTTTTGAATTGAATAGAATTTAATCAATCAAACTTCTATGATATTAAGTTCCTACAATTTGTATACTCTTGTTATTTTTTTCTTTTTTTAGATGCAAGCTTTAGACACTTAATATTCAACTAGAAATACCCTCACGCGCGTTGCACGACTCCCAACATCAAAACACGAATATAAAAAAAAACATTAGCCGTTCAATACATATGCATTAAAGCTGCAAATATACATCGAAACTTGGAAGTATATAGAATATATGATCATATGTTAGGAGAAGTGTAGAAACATTTTATCATAGTTACTACCTTTCATACACATAAGTGAAAACACATACAAAACATATGAATTCAAAATGCAAAATATAATACAAGTCAAATAGGAATACTATGCTGCACAAAATGCTTACCAGAAACATGAAATCAAAAACGATAACAGATCCTTTATACTCCATATTCTTAGTCAGATCCCACACAATTGTTACTATTGATATTTTCACCAGTGTGAGCCTCACTTCGTGGAAATTATATATACTTTCGAAACACTTCACGATGGTTAGATAAAGACTTTTAGGAATGGGAAACATCAAAAGGCCAAAAGCACTGTAATTTACAACTATTTTGATATTACGAAGGGCTGAAACATCTTCATCAATTTTTGGTTATATTTGTACATCACAACACAAAACCCCATAAACAAATAAACCTAAAATATTTGGTTTTCATTCTTTATCACAATTTGAAACAATTCATCTAAAGTACTGACCGTGTGAATTAGGGGCATCATCATCCTTTGAAGACTGTTCTTGTTGGTGCATTCTACATTGACCCATATGGTTAATCTGATTTGATGCTTGTTAATTTGGAGCCATAATGTTACCATCTTGCTGAGAGAACAAAACCAAAAGAAAATAAATTAATATATAGTAAGATAAAAGTTGTTGATATTCAAGTAGAGTTGAAAGAAATACCTTCAAGGGGTTGTTGACAATAATTAGCATGATCGCTATCCAACAACGATCGACATAAATGGTATGAATTTGTGTTCTAAATCCTTTAAAATGTTGGGTTCAATGTATCTTGGTTAGATTTATTTTATCAAAATAATTTTGATCACTATTAATCATATTAATAATAGTTAGCGTAGCACATAATATTAAAATACCAAAAGTAAACCTGCCGTATATGCGTACGTGTGTACGTATATGCGTACGGGTGTACGTATATGCGTACGGGTGTACGTATATGCGTACGTGTGTACGTATATGCGTACGTGTGTACGTATATGCGTACGTGTGTACGTATATGCGTACGTGTGTACGTATATGCGTACGGGTGTACGTATATTTGACATCCGTCACCGAAAGCTCCATTATTTAATGTGACTTCCGTTAACCTTTCTTTGATCGTTCATTCTTTATCTTTATAAACTATTCGTGTGGTTATTATCTTTGCCATGGATTTTATTACCAAACTTCCTAGAACAAGTAGTGGGCACGGCTCGATATGGGTTATAGTGGACCGTATGACGAAGTCGGCACATTTCTTGCCGATCCGAGAGGATTACAAGATGGATAAGTTGGCGAGATTGTACATAAACGAGATTGTGACAAGGCATGGAGTGCCGGTGTCGATCATATCCGACCGTGATAGCCGATTTACATCGCGGTTTTGGCAGATGCTACAGAATGCAATGGCCACTCGATTAGATTTAAGTGCCGCTTATCACCCACAAACGGACGGTCAAAGTGAACGAATGATACAAACATTGGAAGACATGCTCAGGGCTTGTGTAATCGATTTTGGTGGTAGTTGGGACATTCATCTACCATTAATTGAGTTCTCTTATAACAACAGCTACCATACGAGCATTGGATGCGCTCCAATGAAGCTCTGTATGGAAGGAAATGTAGGTCTCTAGTTTGTTGGGCAGAGATTGGTGAAAGCCAGTTGATAGGCCCAGAGATCATTCAGGAAACAACACATAAGATTTTTCAGATCAAAGACAGACTAAAAGCAGCCAGAGATCGCCAAAAGAGCTAAACCGACAACCGTCGGAAACCTCTGTAATTCAACATGGGAGATCGCGTTCTACTTAAAGTCTCTCCCTGGAAAGGGATTGTACGATTTGAAAAGAAAAGGAAGTTGGCCCCGAGATACATAGGACCATTCGAAATCACGAAAAGAATTGGTCTAGTGGCATACCAATTGAGGTTGCCACCAGAACTTAGTGGTGTACACGATACGTTTCACGTATCAAACCTCAAAAAGTGCTTGGTGGATAAAACTCTTTATGTACCAATCGAGGAAATCAAGATTTATGTAAAACTTCATTTTATCAAAGAACCTATAGAGATCATGGACCGAAAGGTCAAACGATTAAGGCGCAGCAAGATACCGATTGTCCGCGTGAGATGGAACTCCAAACGAGGACCAGAATTCACATGGGAACGGGAAGATCAGATGAAACTCAAGTATCCACATCTGTTCATAAAGGATACTCTTGGATCTAACTCCAGCTGAATTTCAGGACGAAATTATCTCAACTGGGGGATACTGTGACATCCGTCACCGAAAGGTCCGTTATTTAATATGACTTTCGTTAACCTTTCTTTGATCGTTCATTCTTTATCTTTATAAACTATTCGCGTGGTTATTATCTTTGCCTTATCATCATTTTGCTTGTGTCCTCATCGTTAGCGTTGCCATCATTAAAAACTTTTACAATCGTCGTTATCGTTATTATTAAACCCATCTTTATTATTTGTTATTATTGTTATTAATAAAACCATTTTTAAGTTACTAATATCATCATTTTCATTTTTATCATTAATATAACTAACCGATTTAAGGTCGAATTTTAACTAAAACAAACTTGGGAATTTGGGGATTTAAGTGCAGGGACCAAATGTGTCATTTTTCAAACTTGGGTTGGGTATAAATACTCCCCCTTATCAGCCCTAACCCTAAGACTTCTTCTTCTTCTTCCTTTATTCGCCCCTTTTCTCCCCTTGCACAAACCGACCTTTTTCTTCGTGTTTACTCCGGCAACACCTCGGCATCAGCCGAATCTACCTCATTTTCGTAGGTAGACGACCTTGGTCATCCTTTTTCTTCATCGTTTCCGCTATTCTTTGGGAGGTTTTGGGTGCTCGGGGCCAACCCGAGTACATGGGGTCGTGAGGTCGCTTGGGGTGTCTTTCTGTGCGTCCTTCTTGTTTGTGTGTGTGCGAAATGTGCTTCTGGAAGTGTTTGTGATGAGAATCGAGTGCACGTAGCAGCCAAAGGCTGCTCTGCACCTTCTGCGGTCGCGAGTTCTGCACAGACGACTGAGTCTGTCGTGCGACTGAGTCGTGCGACTGGGTGTGTCGTGCGACTGGGTGTGTCGTGCGACTGAGTCGTGCGACTGTGTGTATGCGTGCGATTGAGTCATGCGGATGAATGAATGTGTGCGATTGAGTCAATGCGGATGAGTGTATGTGTGCGTTTGAGTCTATGCGGTTGAATGTGTGCGATTGTGCGTGTATCGCACGATTGAATGCTGAGCGGCATGAATGGAGGTTCATTCGTACGAATGAAGCTGATTCGTACGAATGAAGGTTGATTCGTGCGTATGAATGTTAAGTCATGCGATTGAGTGTTGTGTGGTACGACTGAGTGCCGACTCGCACGAATGAAGGTCCGTTTGTACGAATGGAGCTGATTCGTACGAATGAAGGTTGATTTGTGTGGATGGGGCATTGAGTCGTGCGTCTGGTCCCGTCGTGCGACTGAGGTGATTTGTGTGTGCATTCCCTTCTTGTTTGTGTGGTGTGTGTATGTCGTATGATGTTAAGGTGACATCGACACGGTTACCATTGCTAATGAAATTATTAACGCTTACGCTATAAAAATTACTAATATTACCACAAATCAAATCAACGTTAATATTTTTACAATTAGCAAGAACTGATTTGTAACCACTAAAATTTACTAAGTACTTCTCTAACAACAATGAAACCTTTACACTAATATCATCGGCAATGGCGACGATTCCAAGTACTTGGATCTATATAAGATCTAATACTTATGTCTGCTTGTGTGTGTTCCGCGTGACCGAACCGATCCACCCTGAACCGACTGAACGTTACTATTTTCTTTGAACGTTACTATTTTCTTTGAACGTATCATTAATGCTTAACAATAACTGATAATAGGTGTATGATCGTTTATTTCTTGCAACATTTGGAACTTTGATCATCTATACTTACCACCGAACAAGTGAGTTTCGCGGACCCTTTTTATGCTTATTCAATTCTTCAATCATTTACAAACTTGGGGGAAAAGTATGCTCACCCATTTTATATTGTACAACTTATATACTTGGAATCAACATGTTACTGTTTTGTGAGTACTTATCTGATACATGCATGAGTTCGTTGTGTGGTACTTTCTTTACAACCATTTAATTCCGGTGTTGGAACCGACGGATAGGTATTGGTAGTACTACTAGGTTGACACCCCCACCCTTGTTTGTTGGTATACTAGTTGGTACCAACAGTGGCCAGGAACGGGCCCTTGGGTGAATATATTCTGACAAGATTCTGTGTGTACGTCATTAGGTTTGGTTATGAAGCTCATTGTCATGTGATTTTGCTTACTTATAACTGTATTCACGGTATTCCACAAAACTATAATGCAGCATCAATTTACTTACTATTTAAACCTGCGAGCTCACCAACAATTTTTGTTGACCATTTTGAGTA
>BJCO01744389.1:0-13174 GCA_018326465.1 Flaveria floridana | reverse complement strand
GACCAAGTGCTGAAGCTTCAGAGTTTGTCACAACAGCTGAAGAAGTTGTCTTCAGTTGTTGTGATGGTTTTTCTTTTTCAGTAGTTTGTTTTTCTCTTTCAGTAGTTTGTACAACAGCTGAAGAGTTTGTTCTTCAGCTGTATAGTTTAGTAGTTTGTAAACGACTGAAGAGTTGTTCTTCAGTCGTTGTACTCTTTCAGTAGTTTCTTTTCAGTTCTTGTAATAGTTTGACACTTAGCATTTTGTAAAAAGATGTCAGCTGTTGTGACATCTTCAGTAGTTTAGTCTGTTATCAGTAGTTTGTTAATAACAGTTGATGTCACTGTCAAGTGACATTAGCATTAGGTTATTCTTCCCCATATAAGGAAGATGACCTAATTGTAGCCGCTGCGAATCACAGCCGCAGTCGAAGCATGTATTGAATGAAATATTCTCTTTTGCAGAACTTCCATCTTTCTCTATAACTTACTGTTTTATTGTTAAATCTATTGTGTTCTTGCTTGTTTGGTCTAATTCTTGTACTAAATCCATTGCGAATACAATCTAATTGATCAAACTAGAGGCTTAGATCCTGTCAAAGTTCATGTCCTCTCTTCCTAGACAATGGAAACACTATTGTGTGGTCATTAAAAGGACTGAAAACCTCAAGACCCTAACTCTCACTGAGTTGTATGGTATCCTTAGTGGATACCAGATGGATATGAACATGCAAAATCCATCTGGCAACTCTAACAATTAGTAAGGTTCATCCCTTTATATGGTTGAAGGGGATAGCAGAGAACCATAAAATCATCTCATCTGCTACCCTAAAAACTCACAAAAAAGGTCCTTTCATAACCTTCCCGGAGACACCAAGGGAGAGCTGCATCCAAGGAAGCCCATTCCAAGAAACATGTTCATCACAAGCCTTTATGTCTACTTCTAAAAGCAGTGGCAAATTCCTCTTCACCCTTAGAGACTTGGACTGCATCCATCCTGATGATCTGGAGTACATGGAGATAGTCTAATAGATGGCTCTTCTCACTTATAGAGCCAAGAAGTTCTAGAAGAGGATAGCGAGCAAGTTTCTGTAAGGCCCCGTTCCCGGGCACCTCAAAGTTGGTCATTCATCGCACATAATCCATACATTTATTTAAAACATCACAGTGGAAATTAATTAAAACCGTTTCATATATTAATGAATGCTTTTGCAAAAAAATACAATGTAGTTAACTGTTACCATATATCATAATTTGCATTACATCACAAAAACATCATTGTTATACAAATGGATGCCATCCTAAAAATGCCAAGTAGCTGTCCCATGCCATCCTCAGGAACAATCACCTACCAACTGAAAAATACATAAATGTCAGTGTTGCTGAGTGAGTTCTAGTTTTATAAATAAAATACTTCATTTATCATTCAAAACCGTTCTTTACATTCATATGTGCTCATACATTATACGTACAAATAGATAATCCTATTATTAACTTCATCATCGTTCATTAACTTTTGTTCATTCAACATCATACATCATCGTTATCATTCATTATCTTCCTTACCATAATTTACGTACATTCTTACCATAATTTATGTACATTCACCATTATCTTCCTCATATTTCGGGCCAATGCCACGGGCTATACCCCACCATCATGCATAAAGCGGGTACTGGGCCGAAGTCTATAAGTAGACTCCCATACATTGTGCCCAGTGGCCTAACCACAGTACTGGGGTAACTTCATTCGGACAAATGCCCTGTGTTATACCCCACCGTCATGCATAAAGCGGGTACTGGGCCGAAGTCTATAATTAGACTCCCATACATTGTGCCCGGTGGCCTGACCATAGTACCGGGGTAAGTGGCAAGATCCCATACGTATGGTCAATCATAAGGATTAGACCCCAGCGTGCATCCTTCCGGGGTAGCTAACCCACACACAGTTGAGCTAACACCCTTCATTGGGTATGAACCTCCATACATTGCTTGCGAGACTTTTCTTACATTTGTTTGTTCATTAATGCATGCATTCATTCTTTCTTTATGTTTAACATGTCATTAACATGAACTTCCGCTTTATGTTATATAATACTTCACGTTCACCTCATACTCATAGTACGTAGGTCACGTAATAACGCATAATAAATAACATACGGAAACATACCATCCACAAGCATAACATCATCATACATGACATAACCTCATCCATCACATCATACATAACAACATAAAGTCAACTTACATTACCCCCGGGACATCCCAAGTGAATACCTAAACTTTACAGTTTCCACAAAGTTCAGAAAAATATTCTAAGTCTTAGGCGCATGGGCACTCCCTGCTCTCCAGCGGGATACACTGGGTATGTTTGTTTGTTTGTTTTAGGCGCATGGGCACCACGCAGGTGCATGGCCTTCTGGACGCATGGGAACACTTAGGCGCATGGGATGGTTCTGGGCGCATAGCCACTATTGGGGCGCATGGCCTAACACTTAGTCATTCTGGGCCAATTTTAGGCGCATGGGCACTATGCAGGCGCATGAGTGCCTAGATGCATGGGTACTGTTTGGGCGCATGGGGTTTGGGCGCCGGGGGACACTTAAGCAATTTTGACCGTTAGGCGCATGGGCCACTATTTAGGCGCATGGCAGCCAACTCATAGTATCAATCATCATAATCAATCCCAATTCATCAGGTCATCGTGTTCTAAGCTTATAACTAACAATCTAAGCATCATAGCATGAACATAACCACAAATCAAACTCAAACTTACACCCACCCACATACACATTCATACATACACATACGGGTAACTACCCAATTTTATGAAAACATACTTACATGTATTTCTAGCCCTAAAATCAGTTAAAACATGTAAAAAGAGGGTTCTAGAACTCAACTTATGCAACTTTGGGTATAACTTCCTTCAAACCCGTTTGCTATGAGCTCAAACACCTAAAAACCCACCAAAAACACACAACCAAACATACAAACACATATAACCACAAGCCCAAGACTGAAAATCAGTCAAGAACACTTCAAATCACCTAAAACATACCTTGAATTCGATCTTCTTCCTGTTCTTCTTCAAAAACCCGAATTCCCTGCTCTTTCTCTCTCTAAAATCGAAAGAAATGAAATGTGTAGGAGATTATGGGCGGCCATACCTCCTTTATGCACCCACTTTAATTCTTTTTGTCCTTTTGACACTTTTAACCCCTCAACTTGGGTTAAATTGCATTTTCTCCTTTTATTCACGTTTATTCTTTCTTTCTTGTCTATTAAAAATATCCGGGTGTTGCAAGTCCACCCCCTTATATAGGTTTCGTCCCCGAAACCAGTTATTCCTCAAACAGATGTGGGTAATGCCGTCTCATCTCCTCCTCAGTCTCCCACGTAGACTCGGATCCCTTTCTATGTTTCCACTGTACTCGCACCAAGAGAACCACCTTATTCCTTAACCTTTTCTCTTTACCATCAATGATCGCCACTGGTTGCTCCACATAGTTGAGCCGTTCATCAACTTCAATGTTCTCCAGTGGTACAACCATATCCTCATCAGTTAAACACTTCTGCAGATGAGATATATGGAATGTTGGGTGAATTCCACTTAACTCATCTGGTAGTTCCAACCTATAGGCCACCTCTCCTACTCGAGCAATGATTCGGAAAGGCCCTATGTATCTCGGGCTTAACTTGCCCGGCTTTCTGAACCAAATGATACCCTTCCAAGGTAAGACTTTTAACATAACCCTGTCACCCACCTGGAACTCAATCGGTCTATTTCTCTTATCAGCATACGATTTCTGTCTATCCTTAGCTGCCTTCATAAAGGCTTTGATATTTTTCTAGTTTCTTAGTCGTAGCTTTAATCACCTTAATACTTCCCAACTCCTTCTGACCAATATCACCCTAACAAACGGGTGTCCTACATCTCCTACCATATAGCATCTCATATGGTGGCATGCCAATACTGGCATGATATCTGTTGTTGTACGAGAATTCTGCTAACGGCAAATGATCATCCCAGCTTCCTCCAAAATCGATCAGACATGCTCGGAGCATATCCTCGAGTATCTGTATCCTCCTCTCAGATTGTCCATCTGTCTGAGGATGATAAGCCGTGCTAATGTGTAGCCTCGTCCCCATCGCGTCGTGGAATTTCTTCCAAAACTTAGATGTAAACCGAGTGTCATGATCAGATACAATAGACACCGGTATGCCATGACGAGCTACAATCTCCTTGATGAATAAATCCACTAATCTCTCGGAGGAATACGTCTCTCGGATCAGTAAGAAGTAAGCACTCTTCGTCAAACGATCAACTATCACCCATATGGCATCATACCCTCTCGGGGTACGTGGTAACTTCATAATAAAGTCCATGGTGAAATGCTCCCACTTCCACTCGGGTATATCCAAAAGTTGGATTTTCCCGTATGGCTTCTGATGCTCCGCCTTCACTTGCAAACAAGTAAGGCACTTACTCACGTATCCCGCTACGTCACGCTTCATACCCGGCCACCAATAATCCTTCTTCATATCATGGTACATCTTGGTAGTATCGGGATGAATGGAATATCGAGTCTTATGAGCCTCATCCATGACCTTTCCATGTACGTCCCCGTAACAAGGAATCCACATCCGCCCATATTGGGTTCTAACACCGAGAGTTTTTTCACCCAACTTTACAACCAGGCCTCCCATCCTTTCGGAGTTAAGATGATCTTCTTTCAACGCCTCATCATGAAACACCTTGACCTGCGTCATCACATCAGAAGTCATAGTCATCTGATAAGCCTTCACCCAAATCAGCTCGGGTCTCTCCTTTTGGCTAAGGGCATCTGCCACCACGTTGCCCTTGCCCGGATGGTAATGGATCTTGCAATCGTAATCCTTTATGAGCTCCAACCATCACCTCTGCCTCATATTCAAATCTTTCTGCCCGAAGAAGTACTTCAAGCTTTTATGGTCTATGAAGATGATGCACTTCGTCCTGTATAGGTAGTGCCTCCAAATCTTTAATGCAAAGACCACAGCTGCCAGCTCCAAGTCATGAGTAGGGTAGTTAACCTCATGAACTTTCAACTGTCGGGATGCATAGGCTATGACCTTCCCTCGTTGCATCAACACGCAACCTAACCCCGAGTAAGAAACATCTGAATAGACTACCAAGTCCTCGCTTCCTCGAGTAGTGTTAAAACAGGAGCTTGAGTTAACCTCATCTTTAACTCTTCAAAAGCCTTCTCCTCATCTTGACCCCATGCAAACTTCACATCCTTGTGGGTCAACTTAGTCAACGGAAAAGCTATCTTAGAGAAATCTTGGATAAATCTCCTATAATACCCCGCCAATCCCAAGAAGCTACGGATCTCGGATTTCGTCTTTAGAGACTTCCATTGCATCACCGCCTCCACCTTTGTCAGGTCTACCATAATCCCCTCGGGATTTACCATGTGACCCAAGAACTGAACTTTGCGCAACCAGAACGCGCACTTAGAGAACTTAGCATACAGCTTCTCCTTTCTCATTGTCTCCAACACTTCTCGAATGTGACTGGCATGCTCTTCTTCGCTCCTTGAATAAATCAGGATATCAACGATAAATAAAATCACTGATTTATCTAACATCGGCCGACACACTCGATTCATCATGTCCATAAACACAGCCGGCACGTTAGTTAATCCAAAAAACATAACGAGAAACTCCTAGTGTACATAACGCATGCGAAAAGCTATTTTAAGAATATCGTGCTCTTTCACCTTCAACTGATGGTAGCCAGATCGAAGGTCTATCCTCGAAAACCAACTGGCACCTTGATGTTGATCAAACAAGTTAACAATCCTTGGTAATGCATACCGATTCTTCACCGTCAACTTGTTCAACTCACGGAAGTCGATGCACATCCTCATACTGCCATCCTTCATGAACAAGACCGGAGCACCCCAAGGAGAGATACTCAGTCTATTGCACCCCTTATCGAGCAACTCTTGTAGTTGCTCCATCAATTCCTTCATCTCTGAAGGAGCCAAACAATACAGTGCCTTAGCGACAGGCTGAGCACCGGGTATGAAGTCAATTTGAAATTCGATTTCATGATCCGGTGGCACACCTGATAAGTCCTCTGGGAACACATCGGGAAAGTCACTCACTACCGGCACATCGGACAATTATGGTGTTGACGTGTCCTTATCTTTTACGTAGGCCAGATAGGCACTACATCCCCGTCTCAAGCATTTTCCCTCCACTTCCATCGAAATCACTTTCGAATCATCGTAACTTGATCACCGTATATCGTCACCGAACTCCCGTCAGGCGCTATCAATCTAATCATATTCTTGCGACACACCATGTTCGCCTTATCGTACACTAACCAATAAATTCCTAGGACTACATTAAACCCACCTAAGGTCATCATAAACAGTATAACAGGAAACTTATGACCTTTTAGTTCTATGTCACAACCCTCAATCAAGTTAGAAATCCTTGTAGACTACCGTATGGCAGTTTCTACATCAAAGGGCTCATCAATACATATACTAATAACAGGAAAATTAGCATAAAAAACAGCATAAATAAAACTTATACTAGCACCTGAATCAAATAACACAGAGCCAAGAGTTTGGTTTACTAGAAACGTACAAGAAACAACATCAGGGTCCGTCCTAGCGTCCTCTCTGGTCATGGTAAAAGCTCTGGAGCTCGTCTTCTGCCCTTCAGTCCCAGTCGACTTCTTTGCTCCGGAACTCTTAGCCCTTGGCTTCTTGAATTCCATGCTCATGTGACGCTCTCCACCACAGTTAAAACATCTAGCCACATGACAGTCGTTTGCTATATGTCCCATCCTCCCACACCTCAAGCATACATTTGATCCCCACCTACCTCCGGTATGCTCCTTTTCAAATTTTCCACACCTCTTCGACCCTGCACCGGGTGTGACTACACGCCAGTCATCCACCCATGCAATCTTGTTGTTTGCCAAAGCATCACCCCGACCAAACCACTTCCCGTTCCAGTTCTGGTCAACACCACCTTTCTTGCTCACCTCAGCCACCACTACCTCCCTTTCATCATACAGTCTTCCTGCCAAATCAACCACCGACCTGAATGTGCTTGGTCGAGCAGTGATCATATGCCTGCGGATGTCCGCCGGCAAGCCTTGAATGTACCTCTTCATCTTTCATGACAAGGGTGTCACCTGATCTGGCACTAGCCGTGCCATCTCGTTAAACATGGTGGTGTATTGTTGATTTGTCATGGTTCCTGCCTCCAGCTGTAGGAACTCTCTCTCTACCTTGTCCAACTCCCGATGAGGAGAGAACTCCTCAATCACCAATTTCTTCAACTCACTCCACTTCATCCTGCCAATCGCTCTACTACCCTCGACTTGGACAATATTGTCCCACAAGCAAAGAGCCGAGTCCGCAAATGAATGAGTGGCAAACTTCACCTTCTAATCCTACCTGCACTCACTGATATGGAGCACAACCTCCATCTCTCTTATCCATCGATGAGCAGCAGCAACAGTACCATTGCCATCGAAAGTTGGGGGCTTGCATCTTTGAAATGCCCCATAGTTACAGCCTGGTGCTGCCTCCGGCACAAGCTCTTCTTCCTCCTCCTCGTCAATAGGGACAACCGTCTCAGTCTTCAATTGTTCCCCTCCCCTTGTGGGCCTTCTCCTCTTCTTTCTCTCTCCTTCCCTAACAGCTTTAATCACTTCGGTTACCACATTCGGGATGATCGTCTGCATGTCCTGATGAACCTCTTCTACCACAGCCTCTTTCACCGAGGCCCTTGGGTTAGCACTCTCATCACCACCCTCTGGATGAAGGGTCTCAGGCTCTTCATGAGCCACTTCTTCATCTCTTGGCCTTCCTCTCGTGACCCATGGTACAGTACCACGTCCACCACGACCTCCACCTCGAGAAGCTTTCAAAGATCTACCACCAGCCATCCTCTAACACGCTATAAGATTCAAACACTAACACGGTCATTCAAGGGAATATCTCAGTTTACCTTAAGTATAGTAACTCCCTAATTACAGTGGCCAGTTATGATTAGCCACTTACATTACTCTTCATAACCCAAGCATTTCCTATCCCCACTACATCAGTATCTAAATCTACTAAAGGCAAGCATATCAAATAACATGCGCACATAATACCGGTTAACATTTAAGAAAATACCTAATGGCACATAGCTACTTGGACTGGCATCCCTTCCCTTTGTCCCATTCTCAGTTTAAGTGTAGGTTTTTTTAAAAATATTTACCTATTTCACTTAAACCTGACTCTAATACCAACATGTAAGGCCCCGTTCCCGGGGACCTCACAGTTGGTCATTCATTGCACATAAACCATACATTTATTTAAAACATCGTAGCGGAAATTAATTAAAACCATTTCATATATTAATGAAGGCTTTTGCAAAATAATACAATGTAGTTTACTATTACAATATATCATAATTTGCATTACATCATAAAAACATCATTGTTATACAAATGGATGCCATCCCAAAAATGCCAAGTACCTGTCCCATGCCATCCTCGGCAACAATCACCTGCCAACTGAAAAATACATAAAAGTCAACGTTGCTGAGTGAGTTCTAGTTTTATAAATAAAATACTTCATTTATCATTTAAACCGCTCTTTACTTTCATACGTGCTCATACATTATACGTACAAATAGATAATCCTATTATTATCTTCATCATTGTTCATCAACTTTCATTCATTCATCATTGTACATCATCGTTATCATTCGTTATCTTCCTTACCATAATTTACGTACATTCACCATTATCTTCCTCATATTCCGGGCCAATGCCATGGGCTATACCCCAGCGTCATGCATAAAGCGGGTACTGGGCCGAAGTCTATAACTAGACTCCCATATATTGTTCCCGGTGGCCTGGCCATAGTACCGGGGTAACTTCATTCGGACCAATGCCATGTGCTATACCCCACCGTCATGCATAAAGTGGGTACTGGGCTGAAGTCTATAATTAGACTCCCATACATTATGACCGGTGGCCTGACCATAGTACCGGGGTAAGCGGCAAGATCCCATAAGTATGGTCAATCACAAGGATTAGACCCCAGTGTGCATCCTTCTTGGGTAGCTAACCCACACACAGTTGAACTAACACCCTTCATTGGGTGTGAACCTCCATACATTGCTTGCAAGACCTTTCTTACATTTGTTTATTCATTAATGCATGCATTCATTCTTTCTTTATGTTTCACATATCATTAACATTAACTTCCGCTTTACGTTATATAATATTTCTCGTTCATCTCTTACTCATAATACGTAGGTCACGGAATAATTCTTAATAAAGAACATAAGGAAACATACCTTCCACAAGCATAACATCATCATACATGACATAAACTCATCCATCACATCACACATAACATCATAAAGTCAACTTACATTACCCCCGGGACATCCCATGTCAATACCTACACTTTACATTTTCCCAAATATTCAGAAAAATATTCTAATTCTTAGGCGCACGGGCACTATGCAGATGCATGGGCACTATGCAGGCGCATGGCCTTCTGGACGAATGGGAGCACTTAGGCGCATGGGAAGGTTTTGGGCGCATGGGCACTATTAGGGCGCATGGCCCAACACTTAGCCATTTTGGGCCAATTCTAGGCGCATGGCCACTATGCAGGCGCATGAGTGCCTAGGCTTATGGGTACCGTTTGGGCGCAGGGGGAACACTTAAGCAATTTTGACCGTTGGGTGCATGGCCCACTATTTAGGCGCATGGCAGCCAACTCATACTATTAGTCATCATAATCAATCCCAATTCATCAGTTCATCATGTTCTAAGCTTATCACTAACATTCTAAGCATCATAATATGAACATAACCACAAATCAAACCCAAACTTACACCCACCCACATACACATTCATACATACACATACGGGTAACATACCCATTTTTATAAAAACCTACTTACATGTATTTCCAGCCCCAAAATCAGTTAAACATGTAAAAAGGGGGGGTTCTAGAACTCACCTTATGCAACTTGGGTATAACTTCCTTCAAACCCATTTCCTATGAGCTCAAAGACCTAAAAACCCGCTAAAACACACAACCAAACATACAAACACATATAAGCACAAACCCGAGACAAAAAATCAATCAAGAACACTTCAAATCACCTAAAACATACCTTCAATTCGATCTTCTTCATGTTCTTCTTCAAAAACCCGAATTCTCTGCTCTTTCTCTCTCTAAAATTGAAAGAAATAAAATGTGCCGGAGATTAATGGTGGCCATGCCTCCTTTATGCACAAACTTTTATTCTTTTTGTCCTTTTGACACTTTTAACCCCTCACTTGGGTTAAATTGCATTTTCACCTTTTATTCACATTTATTATTTCTTTCTTGTCTATTAAAAATATCTGGGTGTTATAGTTTCCCAGCAATATATCCAGTGGGATACTTTGATAGGGAGTGCAAGGCACCAAGACTAAATGGTGGCCAAGCACAACCCAGACCAAACTACACTGATGGAGCTCCACACACTGAAAAGCCCAACTAGTAAGCTACAGAAGCTGTTGAAGAATGGGCCTTTCATTGGAGTTTCCAGGTTGAAGATGCATCTCCAAACCCAGAACTGATGGCTGATGATGAAGAAGCCAAGGTACTGGAACATCTTTGTACCCAAAAATGCATTGCTAAAGTTAACAGATACTGGTCCTATAACTTAAAGATTAGATCTGAACTAGAATCTTTAAATGTCTTAAAAGTTGACTTTAAAAGAGCTGAAAATGATTATAAAATTAAAATAGAAGATCTGGAGAAACTTATTTCCACTCTTAAGCATGAATACGCCAACTAAAGGACTCAAATCAAAGATATCATCACTAAATTAACTGAGTGCTAGGCTGAGCTTGTGACCAGAAAAACCGCGGTAGAAAAATGTGTTCTTAAAGGAAAAGACCTTCAAGAACGTTATATCCTCATCCTTGCATGCATAAGTGTGTTATCAAAACAAGAAGGGACTGGGATCTACTGAGATAGCTTCTCCATACACTCTATTATCTTTAAGATCTCCACGGTGTGGAACTTGTCAAGATCAGTTTCTCTTCACGGATCCCATTCAAGAAGAGGATGAAGATGAGATCATGAAGGATGGATCTAAGATGAGTGAAGAAGTTCATCCTAAGAAGGGTCATTATTCTCCTGAGGAGAGGAAAGAACAAGGGATGATAAAGTCAAAGAGGAAGAACTTGATCAGAGCAGCCAAGAGAACATCAAAGAAGGCTCAAGATATCAAGTCTTTATCTCTGTAGGATTTGAAGTGGTAAAGGATAAAGACTCAACTATGAACTCTAGTACCAGGAGTTCTAGTTCATGTCCAACTTAACCATATGAAGGAAAGAAGGCTGATCAACTGTGTACCACCACTACACAGCCTGAACCATCTAGTTCCGATAGCAAGCATCACCCTAAAATGCTTGCTACATCATCTGAGAAGATCAAGATGGAGATGAAAAGTGATCAAGTTTAGCCTTCTACTCATAAGAAGAATCTTAGAAGAAAGCCAGTTGATTGCGTCATGTGTGGTAGTACTTCTTATTTTGCTAAGGATTGCATCTGAAATCCTAAAAGTACCATGCACATGACCAAGAAGAAGACCCTCTAAGAAAAAGAGGAAGAAGATAGCTTCGGAAGAAAAATTGTTTCCTTTTAGAAGCTCCAAAGTGGAAAAGAAGACAAGTGAAAACTTTCCTTCGAAAGAAAATTTGGTCTCAGAAGAAAGGAATACTTCTGAAGAACTAAAGCTTACTGCAGTGAAGGCAAGATCTTCTAAATGTCTAGTCTTCAAAACTTCCAAAGTTGTCAAAACTACCGAAGTGTTAAAGGTTAAGTCTAATCTTCCAAAGATGGAGTGGAAGATAAAGGAACACCATGTGACTAAAAGTTCTTCATCAATAACAGGAGCCTTAAAGTCTGAATATAGGATCAATAACTGTTGTATTGTCTTCTGCCCACTTTAAGAAGCCTAAGACTAATGAGGCTTGGGTTTTCAAATTTAATTAACCATCACTTTTTGTGCAGGAACATCTAAAGACTAAGAGGAATGTATAGATCATTGATAGGGGAATTCCAGGCATATGATAGGCAATGAACAAAGATTTAAATATCTTCTATCAGCTATTGTGATGATTAACTTTGAGTAGATTGTATTAAACTTAAGTCAAGACTATTTCTAAGAAATATGTGTCCTAATTTGTCTATATTATCACCTACATAAGTCCAGTTTACTTTAAAAGAAAATTTTTCAAATGATATTCCCTAGAATTTTGGAAATTTTAGACATATTTTATCTCGACAGACGTTAAGTTGTCTTAGGAAGAACATTAAGTCTTCAAAACAGATAAGTATTTATTAGAAATTTACCTTTGGAAAATTTTTGATACATCTTCCAAAGCTTAAATATGATTCTTAGTACTTATACGTTTTTTAAGGACAAATTTTCTTCCAAAAGCAATTAAGCCTTGAAAGATTTATTCATATGAATAAAACTTCAAAGTTTTGATCTCTACCGAAATCAAATGTCTCAAAAGTAAAAATACTCTATATATTTTTCTTCAGAGGTAAAATTTCCATAAAGCTCAGGAATATTTTTCGAAGTAAAATTGGCTTCGAAAGTTTTCTTAAAGCTTCTGAACACAAATTACATTCGGAAGATTTTCGACTTACAAGAAAACTATTTTTGGGCGCGGCAGGACCGGGTAAAGGGTTTATGCACTTGTACAACACAACAACACAAAGAGGAGAGTGTATGACAACACTTAACCATTCAATTGGGGAACTGGTAAAAATGAGTTTAGAGAACTAAGAAACACAAGATGTAAATGAGACATAAACTACAACAACACACAAGCAGTTGGTTTTCAAGGTTAATGTATATTGATCTTATAGTTCCTTACAAAATGGTTTACAAAGTTCTACACAAACTTACTAAGTTACAAGGACCAGAAAATGCTTATACTATAACCTACAGCCGGCCATACTTTGAAGGCCAGCTGGATACATGAACTAGACAACAAAATCCATGTAGAGTCATAAGGCAGATTGCCTTTTGACTAGTGACTATGACATGCCATAGCTCACATCCTAATATATTACAAAAAGGATAAAGTACATAAAGTGGAAA
>BJCO01744388.1:5000-19530 GCA_018326465.1 Flaveria floridana | reverse complement strand
GGAACTGAATTTAAGAACCAAATCCTTGATACATTTTGTGATGAAAAGGGTATTACAAGACAATACAGTGCTCCCAGGACTCCTTAGCAAAATGGTGTTGCTGAGAGGAGAAACAGGACACTGATTGAAGCTGCAAGAACCATGTTGTCTGACTCTAAGCTGCCCATCACCTTCTGGGCAGAGGCAGTCAACACTGCCAGCTATGTGAAAAATAGAGCTTTAGTGGTTAAGACTTATGGTAAGACTCCTTATGAACTTTGGCACAAGAGAAAACCTTTCACTGTTTTTCTCAGGTCATTTGGATGTCATGCAACATCTTGAATACCAAAGATCAAATTGCCAAGTTTGCTGATAAATCAGATGATGGACACTTTATTGGATATTCTTCTCAAGCTAAAGCTTATAGAGTATACAATCTCAGAACTAGAGTAGTTGAGGAGTTAGCCAATATGACTTTCAATGAGCATACTCCCAGTGTGAAAGGTTCTGGTCCGGATAGGCTATTTGATCTTGATTTAGTTACCAACTGCTTTAACAAATCTTATGAGAATGTTTTATGATCTACAGATATTTTACCTCCAGGTGATTCTAATCCAAGATTTGAGCTAAAAAGACCTTCAAGTTATACATCTTCAGCTCCAGTTGTAACTACTTCAGCAAATGAAGTTTCTATCAGCATAACAATGACAAATTCAGCTGATACATCTTAGATGACTTCAATCTCCAGCTCAGAAGCTCAATAACCAAATAAAGAAACTTCAAATGCAGAAGAAAATGATGGTGGTGGTGATAGTGATCAAGAATTTCTTGATGCTGATAACCACTCCATAGATTAACATATCAATGATGTCACATACTCATTGGATCAAGTTTCTCTTGATAAGTGTGTTGATGTGGTGGAAAAAGCATCAATGCCAGATCTAAATTTCTCTAATTTAGATCTCTCTCAGCAACTTGATGTAATCCCTCAGCTAAGGATCCACAAGTCTCATCCTACCACAAACATCATTGGAGATGTTGAAACTGGGGTAAGAACAAGACGACAAACCCATGAAGCAAATGTTTGCCTTCACTCTTGTTTCTTGTCCTAAATAGAGCCTAAGAAAATTGATGACGCTCTGAAGGATGGAAGTTGGGTTGAAGCCATGCAAGAGGAGCTGCTTCAATTCAAAAGACAAAAGGTTTGGAACCTATGCCCTCTTCCTCATGGGAAGACAACTATAGGAACCAAATGGGTATTTAGGAACAGGAAAGATGTTAGAGGTATTGTCATAAAAAAAAACTAGACTAGTTGTTCAAGGATACACACAAGAAGAAAGAATTGATTACACTGATGTCTTTGCTCCTGTAGTAAGACTAGAAGCTGTTAAGATATTCTTGGCATTTGCTGCATCCAAAAACTTCAAGGTCTATCAACTTGATGTCAAGTGTGCTTTTCTGTATCTGGTGATTGACGAAGATGTGTATGTCAAACAACCACCTAGTTTTGCAGGTCCTGATCATCCTGATTATGTCTGCAAGCTTGATCAGGCTCTTTATGGGCTACACCAAGCACCAAGAAAGTGGTATGAGACTCTATCTCAGTATCTCTGCAAGCATGGATATAGAATGGGTAATATAGATGGAACTCTCTTCATCAAAGGACAGGGAAATAACTTAATGCTAGTTCAAGTGTACGTAGATGACATCATTTTTGGTTCAACTAATCCAAGGCTCAGTAAAGACTTTGAGAAGCTGATGAAGGACAGATTTGAAATGAGTGCCATGGGGGAACTCAATTTCTTTCTGGGAGTTCAAGTGAAGCAAGTTGAAGATGGAATCTTCATAAGTCAGTTAAAGTATGTTCAGGACATACTTAAAAGATTCAACATGACTGATTGTAAGATTACTAAGACACCCATAGCAAGAAATCACTCCCTTGGGCCTGATCTTGAGGGGGAGTGTATGGATAAACACCTTTATAGGGCTATGATTGGGTCACTTATGTATCTTACAACTAGCAGGCCTGATATCATGTTTGCCACATGTATTTGTGCAAGATATCAAGCCAACCCTAAAATGTCTCACCTCATCACTATTAAGAGAATCCTAAGATACCTCAAAGGTGCCTCAACACTTGGCCTTTGGTATCCCAAGAATTCTGACTTCAATCTGTATGCATATATAGATAGTGATTATGGCAGTTACAATATGACTGCAAACTCTACATCTGGGGGATGTCAGTTCCTTGGTGGAAGGATTGTCTCATGGCAATACAAGAAACAATCATGTGTCTCTGCATCAACTGCTGAAGCTGAATACATTGCTGCTGCAAGCTGCTGTGCTCAAGTGCTTTGGATTCAGAATCAGATACTTGACTATGGTTTAAACTCCAAGGAGACTCCCATTCACATAGACAACAATAGTGCTATCTTCATCACAGAGAATCATGTGCAGCACTCAAGGACAAAACACATAAATACCAGGTATCATTTAATTAGAGATAATTTTAAAAAGGGATTAATTAAACTAGTTAAAGTTAACACAAATGAACAATATGCTGATCTGTTTACAAAAGCCTTTGATGAACAGAGATTTAAGTATCTTATATCAGCTATTGGGATGATTAACTTTGAGTAGCTTTCTAAAAACTAATTCATTTTATTTCTTAAAATCTGTGTGTCCTAAGTTGTCTAGTTTATCACCTTTATAAGCTCATGTTTTATATGGATAAAAACTTTTTGAAGAGTTTTCTTAGATTTTTGACAGATCTTGATCCTTCGGAAGATATGATTTTATCTTTGAAAGAAAATATACCTTCAAGACAAATAACTGCCTAAGTAAATTTTGCCTTCGGAAGAAATTTCTGAAATCTCTTCCGAAACTTAAAACTCTCTTAGGCACTTATATGCTTTCAAGGACCATTTTCTTCCAAAGGAAATTAACTCTCGGAAGCCTTGTTCTGTTGAACAAAGCATCCAAGTCTAAATTCACTTCCGAAGCAAATGTGTCAAAACTCTTCGGAAATTATTCCGAAGTCATTTTGCCTTCGGAAGCTTTTTCATTAAAAATTCCGAAGACAATTTACCTTCGGAAGCTTTTTGATTTTCAAGAAAACCACTTTTTGAGCAAAAAGCAAACTACTTTTTCAGAGGTGGGACCGCCATCCAGATTTCAAATTTTATCCACTTTCATTAACTTTTTCTCAAATCCTTTTCACATATAAACCCGATCGGTTCCCCCTCTTTCTATCATCTTCATCTTTTCTCCAAACCTAAATTCTAAATTTCTCTCTGAAACCGCCCTCGTTCATCTTTTCTTCACCTTTAAGCTTTCTCAAAATGGCCAACCTTAACAAATGAAATGACCCAGATTTCTCCATGAAGTTACACAGGCAACACAATCAGATTACTCTGTTAAACTCTGAGAAAGATCTACATTTCTCAGAGGTGTGCCAATTCTTGGCTCTATCAAACTAATTTACCTCCCTTACCATTGATCCTACTTTGTATGAGGATCATTTGCTTGAATTTTGGAAGACCTGCTAAGAGGTCATTACGGATCACTCCAGCCATCATCAACAATCATCTTCAGCTGGGTGATGAAGAAGGTGAGGTGTTCTTCCCTAAAGAAGATGTTAATCATTCTTTTGAGCAGATGGGCTATGAGGGAGATTTCTCTGTAAAGACCTTCAGGAAAGGGAAGGTCTAATCTCAGTGGAAAAACCTACTTCATGTGGTTATCCACAACTTGTCCAACAACCATGGAGGGTGGGACCAGATTCTTGAAGATCTCTCCTTCATAGTTCATAGGATGGTTCAGGGAGTCAAGTTTAGGTACTCTTAATTTGTTTATACTAATCTGATTGCAAACTTGGACTCCTTAGAATATTACATGTTTCCTAGATATGTTCAATACATTCTTAACTGTGAACTGGGCTCACAGTTGAGCGAAACAGGTAATATTCTTAAATTGGGACAGATGAAGCCCGACAACATTAAAATTTTGAGAAACCCAACTGTTGGCTTCTCAGGGGTAGAAACGGCCCTTGTCCCAAAAATGTTAGAGCTCATTGCTCAAGGTGATAACCTAGCAACACAAGCTAGTGTTGAACCCACACCTTCTACATCTTAACCACCAAAACAAACACAAATCACCCTCACCTACAAATGAAAACTCAAACGAACCCCTGCTCAGGCTATTGAGTCTGTCCAGGCCCCCATATACTTACCTATAGGAGGAAGTGGATACTGGAGCTCCCACTTCTCCTGAGGAGCAAACCACTCCCATTACTTCTAAGATCAGTGCTAAGGTTCCTCATGCTCAGCCTAATGAGCTCACAAGCCCAAATGCCTTAAGCGTTCACTCTGAGTTTCAACACTTAAGTGAACAACCTTCAGGGGACAGCTACCATCCCCAGCCTTTAGACCTAAATCAACCGATTCCTAACCTTGACTTCTATACTGATGAAGACTTAGGTGTCAGTGAGTACCATGAGTATCCGTACTACACTCCTCAAAGAGAGATGAATGCTCCTGAGTCACCTAGGTCTAGCCCACATCAGTCACCTATCACTGAGGTGGATACTTCTAAACCTGTTCAGGATATCCATACGGAAGAGGCTCTCACTTCAACAAGTGATTACATCATTCAGACCTCAACCATGGCAACTCAGCTCATTGACACTTCAATTGAAGCTGTCACTGAGCAGAGGAAATCTAGCAGCCAAGAACACCATGCTGGTGATGAAGAAGAAGACCGTGGTGCAATTCTCTCATCCCCCAATGATTCTTCTAATGAAGATAAGGGGAATCTGAGACTAAAGGTGCAAAAACTGTAAAAAAACATGCACTTATCTAGTCTCCAAGATTAGTCATCTTGAATCTCAAGTGACTACCTTGTAACACAAGGTCAATAATCAGCAACTTGAGATATCTTATCTTAAGGAAAAACTAGCTAGGAGACCTTTAAGGGGAGCTCAACCAGGAACACAAGAACCTATGAATATGATTGACCTAACTCCTAGATCACCTATGCAAGAGGGTGATGCTACCAAAAAAGGGGAGAAAGTCATTACAGTCACAGAACCTGGGAGTTCTTCAAGGAGTATGGACATTGAGGACTCACCATCCTCACTTGCAAGTGTACATACTCAGCAACTTTCTCAAGTTCACATTAATGTGGATAGTATAGACTCTTTCATTAGGAGTCTCTTTGAGAAAGGCATCCTAAGGGCTATGTCATCTCCACCAACTTCAAATCACATTATTGGGTGGAGATATGATGTTGATACAAGAGCTATCATTCTTCAAAGAATTCAAGGGCTACAAGAAGTCTTCAACTTTCATACCTTGAACTTCTATGAAAGTCTTGACCTTGTCAACATGCCACTTGTCAACCAAGGCCAATCTTGACAAGCTGACAGGTTGGCTCAAAGGATTCAAGAGAGGATCACTGAAGAGTTTAGCTTCAGAAGAAGACTATGGCAATCAGGCAATAGCATCGGTCAACTAGATGTTGAGGCAGACGCTAAGATTAGTTTCATAGGGGAAACCTTGACTGAAGGCCCAGTGGTAGAACCTGAGAGCCCTGTCTTACCATCAACTGCTGTAGAGGTTTATTCCCTTGATGAGATACCTATTGGTAAAGGTGCATATCAACCTCTCTCTGGCCAGAGCTTGGAAGCTACACCAAGCAATGAAGGCCAAAGCTCTCTCCACCCTGAGTCATAAAGGTTTGTGAGTGACAAAGGGAAAAGAAAATTGACTTCTGAGGAGATTGAAGAGGAAGAGAGAGAGAGGAAAAGGAAGCTAAGGGGAGAAAGTTCCTCTACTGGGTCTATAAGACTCATGGAAACTGCTATCAGGGCTGCCCCCAGACCAAATAATCAGGATGATGAGTTAAGGGCAGTCAGGATTAACTACTTGTAGACCAGGACCCATGACATTGATAACATCATTTCCCTCCCCTTAGATGAGTTAAATGAACTGCCTGACATAGAACTGTCAAAAGAGAGAAAAGAGGAAGAGGATGCAGAGTTACTTCTTAAAATCAAAGAAGAAAGAAGACAGAAAAGACTCTACAAGCATGTGCCTACTCTCTCCCCATTTCAAGAAACTCACAAACAAGAGGATGTGGTTCCACAAGAACCTCAGGTAGACAAAGAAAAGGACAGAATAAACATGATAAACTACCTGAGTGCCACAGGCCTCTATCAGGCTAATACACTTCTTCCCTTACCCTTTGACTACATTGAGTTTGAGTACCTCAAATAACTTGAACTTGATATAGTCAAAGAAAGAAAGATCACCAAAAGAAAGTTAATGGAAGAGGCTATAAAGTCAAGAGCCATCATCCAGAAAAACATGAAGAAGTCTGTTGATAGGTAGAAGATGATGAGCTGCTTGAAGCTGTACGGATTCTCCGGAAGGAGACTTGGTCCTATATCTCTGTCCACAATGGATGAGCATATCAGGGTATTCAAGCAGAAGATTTAGAGAGGTGAACTTGTTGACTTACACTCCCCACCAAGTCAGGTCCCTTAGGAAGTAGAGATTAAGGTTGAAACATTTAAGACAACACAACCTGAATCTCCTGCTGAACCTCCGCAAGCTTCCACTTCTTATCCATAGTAGGGATCTATCCCCTCTCAATCTGAACTTGTGAGAGAGGAAGACCCAACTAAGAAAGACAAAGAAGATCAATCAGGTGTTGCAGGCCAGTCTTCTCAGTTAAAAAGTTCAAAGAGGAGAAAAAGGATGGTTTGCAAACCAAAGTCAAAGAAAAGGAAGAAAGAAACATCCAACTCTAGACCTCATGATGAGTCAGAACATCCTGAGGATGTGCAACAAGAGGATGCTCCACCAACTCCAATTCAAGCAGCTCCTCTGGCATCAAGAATACCCATCTTGTCTTGGACATACACTAAAAATCCAGAAAGATGGCATGTCATAAGAGATCAAGGTGTTGAAAATATCTACCCATGGCAGGATATGTTCAATCTGCCTCTGCATGATCTCTTTGACATGAGATGACATTATGGGAGTCTAAGTGATCCTAATCATCTTATGATGAAAGGGATGGTCATCATCATAATGAGGACTGTTAATATCTGAAGTCATTAAGTGTTTTGGTAGCATCAGTGTAGGGGAGTTTGTAAGGTTTATTTGTAAGGCTGATGCAACCCAAACACCTAAAGTCTCTCCTGCATGCATTGCACAAGTGTACTGAAGTGGAATGCTTTGGAAGTTTCACACAGTGCCTTAGAAATTACCAATATCTTCCAAAGCCAAAAATGAAGTCTTCCGAAGCTTCAAGGACAAAGTCTTCCGAAGCCATCTATTGACACAGATTTCTTCCGAAGACTTTTTGATCACATGCTTTATTTGATGTACCTTTTACCTAAAGCTGGACTCCTTTCCGTTGCAACTCTGATAAGACACCAACTTTACATGAGTTGGTGAAAAGGTCCATGCTTTTGGTAACTGTACATTGAGGTCTTGAGTCTGTAACTTTCCACTTTATGTACTTTATCGTTTTTGTAATATATTAGGATGTGAGCTATGGCATGTCATAGTCACTAGTCAAAAGGCAATCTGCCTGTTGACTCTACATTGATTTTGTTGTCTAGATCATGTATCCAGCTGGCCTTCAAAGTATGGCTGGTTGTAGGTTGTAGTATAAGTATTTCTGGTCCTTGTATCTTATTAGCAGAACTTTTGGAAACATTTCTACGGAACTAGAGAGCAATATACATCAACCTTGAAAACCAATTATTTGTGTTGTTCTTGTTCTGTCTCATATACACTTGTGTTTCTTAGTTCTCACAACTGATTTTCCCAGTTCCCTATTTGAATTGTTAAGTGTTGTTGCACACTCTCCTCTTGGTATTGTTGTGGTGTAAGTGCATACCCTTCAACGATCCTGCAATCTACACACACACCCCATCACACACACTAGAAAATAAAAAAACACATGGAACTCACACGAAGCACACACTTCAGCCCTCAATCTATCGAATTACACATACACCATATATCCAATCATTGCATGATCACTATAGCAACTTGCAGGTTTACATACGGCTGCATATAGATACATGTATACAACCAATAACACAAACAATAGTCATACATACATACACACCACAGGAGGTAGAACGCACACATAAAACGCACACATCAAACATACACTACAGAACGCATAACGACCCCAAACCTAATCCAACCCTGAACACAACACTGCACATATAATGACATACATATGGTTACGCAGCAGGTTAAGCACCAGGTCACACAGCATACGAACACATAACACCCGACTACCATCACACAAACACGAGAGGCTGCAATCGAGAACAACTATATTCGGAAAACACCGTTTGTCGTGGCTGGAACCCGAAACCATAACAGTAGTAACCTGATTGAAAGGGGCTGAGAATACCTACCGAGCAAGATACGAACTCTGTTCTCTGCCGTTGACACTTGCGGTTTGAACAATGATGCCAATCGATCACCGAAGAAGCTGCCGTGAGAAAGAGTTGCGAGAAACGTTAACCCGTTACGGAGGTAGTCTCGAACACGAACGAACGGCAACCTTGATTAGGGTTGCGGGTGGTTGCAGAAGTGAAATTTCAAGGGAGAGGGTCGATGGGGATTGGGTTGGTTATTTAATTGAATTAGTTTTGACAATCTTACACCTTTAGTCCCTTATTTAACTATAAATTGCTTTTGGGTAATTTAGTTTGAGTAATTTAGTTTAATCTAATTAAAGTTAACCATGAATAATTAATATGATAATCATTATCCTTTACTAATAACAAAATTTATTTATGTTTAAAAATTTTTATAAAGGCTGGATAACGGTTAGAATGTTAACCTGAAACTTGGGTTGTCACACCATCATCGTGTAAAACATTTTAAAACATACATTACCTTTGCAGTGGAATTTAAAAACATTCATTAATAATTAAAAAACATGTCATTTCAGTACATTACATCATTCATTTACATATCAAAATATAGTAACATGTCAAATGTGGATACCAGCCTCAAAACGCTCCCAGTAGCTTATGCATACATGCCTGCAACCCCTCAGCATCAACAAAATACCTCCCAAATATTATGCATACAAAAAGTTAGCAACGTTATGTGAGTTCTAGTTTTATAATAAAATACTTTACATTCGTTCGTGGTCTTACATCATACGTACACATTGATAATAATAATTATTATCTTCATCATCGTTCGTTCATTCATTCATTCCTTCATTCCTTCTTTTGTTCGTTATTATTGCATATAATCATATGGATCCCGTCAAATGCAACACCCCCGTCCCCTACCGACGACAGTACCAGGCTATGCGACAATGAATCCCCTTCGAGTCAATCTCAAGGATTGGACTCCCTTCGAGTCAATCTCAATGATTGCACTCCCTTCGAGCCAATCTCAATGATTAAAACCGCCATTCTCCTTAGCCCTTCTCTTCCTTCTATCAGAAATGGCTACCACTAGCTCCTTGTAGTTGGGTCGTCCGTTCATCTTGTTATTCTCTAATGGCACGATCATATTCTTATTGATTGAGCACTTTCTCAGATGAAATACATAGAACGTCAAATGAATTCAAGTTAACTCATCAGGTAGCTCCAGTCGATGTGTCACTTCTCCTTCCTGAGCAACAATTTGGAATAACCCTCTATACCTTAGTATTAGATTTAGTCACGTTCTAAATCGAATGATCCACATTCCTAGGTAAGGCCTTCATCATAATCCATTACCGTAGGTCAGCACCAAGCTCTTGTCGGACACGATTGATCGAACCACCTTCTTGCAACTCTCGATGATTGCCTCATAGACTTCTAGCCAATTCATCTTAAGGTGTATGCCTATCCACCTAAGTCCGCTCTGAATGGTCTAGCAGGAAACAAGCGCTCTCTCAATTCTATCGCACAATCCTCTAGGGCATCAGGTAACCTAGTGGACTTACCAATATCAATTCCTACATCGAAGGGCTCATCGGTCTTCCAACTCCTAACGTGTAACTTATTACCAAAAGGTATCAAGAACGAAACTACTACTAGCACCAAAATCAAAGCATAGATGCATAAATTTAAATTACCAGAAACCTAACTGACATCAAGTCAAAGTCCGTTCTAGCCTTCTCTCGGTCAGGGTCGATGCTCTAACCTTCATCCTCTGTTCCTGAACCCCTTGCTTTGCCCTTGAGCTCTCAACCCTTGGCTTCCCGCAATCTCTGCTCCTGTGTCCACTCTCAACACACCTGTAACATCTCATCGCGTGATAATCCATTGCCAGGTGGCTCTCCTTCCCACACTAAAAGCAGAGATCTGATCCTCGCTTGCATTCCCCCGCATGCTCCTTCCCACATTTTGTGCATGCCCTCACTTCCCCAGTTATCATCCTTCGATCATCCATCCTCACCTACTTACGACCAGCCTCAAATCCACCATCATCCCATCTTCCACTCCCATTCCTAACATAACCCCGCTCCTCCTCTTTGTCCGTTATCACCACCGTCTCTCGCTCGTCATACAACCTCCTCGCTAAATCGACCACCGACCTAAACGTGCCTAGTCGGGCAGCGACCAGATGTCTCCGGATATCTGTCGGCAGACCTTGAATGTACCTCTTAATATATCATGACACAGGCGTCACCTGATCTGGATCCAGCCTTGCCATCTCGTTGTACCTCATCGTGTACTGCTATTATGTCATCGTTCCCTCCTCCAGCTACAGGAACTCTCTCTCAACTTTGTCCAGCTCCCTATAAGGGTAAAACTCTTCAACTACCAACCTCTTCAAATCCTTCCACCTCATCCTCCTGACTGCCCTAGTACCCTCAACTTGGAAATATTGTCCCACCAGTACAAGGTCGAGTCTACAAACGAGTGGGTAGTAAACTTCACCTTTTGATCCTCTCGGCATTCACTCTCACCCAATGCTGAGCAGCCGCAAACATCCGTTTCCATCAAACGTCGGGGGCCTGCATCTTTGGAATGCTCCATAGCTGCATCCGCTCGTAGTTTCCTGCACTGCCTCCTTCTCATCATCAATGGAGACAACAATATCAGCATCTGGTTGTTCCATATCCTTAGAACCTCCAGCTTCACCCACTCGGCGGCCGGTTCTCCTCTTCTCCTCCTTCTCCTTTTCCTTATCTTCCCTCACGGCACGAATAACTTTGGTCACTACAGACGGCAGAATCATCTGTATGACCTGATGAACCTCCTCAACCACCGCCTCCTTCAATAAGGCCCTCAAATTGGTGCTCTCATCAACGCCCTCGTGCTGATGAACCTCAAGACCTATAGTGGTCTTTTCAGTAACCCTAACCCGTCCACTTGTGGCACGTGTTCAACCACCACATCCACCACACACTCCTCCTCAGAAAGCCTTCGAAGACCTACCACCAGTCATCTACAAACACTACAAGATTCGAACATCAACATGGTCAATCAACGTAATAGCTCGGATTATGTCAAGTATAGTAAGTCCCTAATTACAGTGGCCAGTTATGATTAGTCACTTACTTTACTTTTCATCCCCTAAACATTTCCTATCTTGACTACATTAGTATCTAAATTACATAAAAGCACCCAAGCCACATAACATGTGCACATAATACTGGTTAATATTAACTTACATAAAATGTTTGCATAAAACCTTTACCTGCAGGCATGTAGCTACTAGGACTGGCATCCCTTCCTTTCATCCCATTCTTAGCTTAAGATAAGGTTTTGAAAATATTTGCCCAATTCTCTTAAACTTAAGCTCTGATATCAACTTTTAAGGCCCCGTACCTAGGACGCTTACAGTTGGACCATCATCGCGTAAAACATTTTAAAACATACATTACCTTTGTAGCGAAACTTAAAAACACTCATTAATAACAAAAAACATGTTATTTCAGTACATTACATCATTCATTTAAATATCAAAATACAGTAACATGTCAAATGTGGACGCCAGCCTCAAAACGCTCCCAGTAGCTTATGCATTCACGCCTGTAACCTCTCAGCATCAACAAAATACCTGCCAACTAGTATGTATACAAAATGTCAGCGACACTGCATGAGTTCTAATTTTATAATAAAAATACTTTACTTCCTTTGAAAACTAAAACTTTACATTCGTTCGTGGCCATATATCATATGTACACATTGAAAATAATTATTATTATCTTCATCATCCTTCGTTCATTCATTCATTCCTTTATTCCTTCTTTCATCCGTTATTATCACATATAATCCTATAGATCCCGTCACATGCAATACTCTCGTCCCCTACCGAAGACAGTACCAGGGTACGTGACAAGGAATCCCCTTCGAGTAAATCTCAAGGATTGAACTCCCTTCGAGTCAGTCTCAATGATTGCACTCCATTCGAGTCAATCTCAATGATTGAACTCCCTTCGAGTCAATCTCAATCACTAAACTCCCTTTGAGTCAATCTCAATGATTGAACTCCCTTCGAGTCACTAATAGGCTCCCTTCGAGTCTATCTCAAGGATATACTCCCCGTGTGTATTATTCAGGTTAGCTAAACCACACACAGTTGAGCTAACGACAACATGGTCGTGCACCTCCCTTTGTTTGCTTGCAAGTCTTTCATTCATTCATTACGTTCCACTTTTCATTATTGTTATATTTCACTTCATGACATAATAATTTACGTTCATTTATTCATACATCATACCTCATAAAGTCTTGACATAATACATAATGTATTTCATAACATAATACATACGTTTTGAAAACGGTTTAATGAAGAAAGTTAACACATCACATACACACCGCATACATATCATAAACCTCATCACATCATCATGCATACATCAAGCATAAACCATCACATCATAACAGAACCTATCTCAACCATCTACCTCTTAAAACCCTCAGAAAAACCCTATGTTGAAGATGAGGCACATGGAACATTTCAGGCGCATAAGCATAAAAATTCTAAGTATAACACAGTCTGGGCGCATTACCACTATGCAAGCGCATAAGCCTTGCTTAGGCGCATTTCCACTATGCCGGCGCTTGAGGCCTATTTAGGCGCATGAATACTTAGGTGCCTGGGTAACTCTAGGTGCGTGGGAACTATTCGGGCACATGGCCAACACTTAGGTGCATGGGCAATCTGGGCGCATGGATAACTGTTTGGGCACATCACCCAATGCTTAGGCGCATGGCCAATATGCCGAGCCCATGGGCCACTATCTGGGCGCATGACTCAACACTTAGGCGCATGTGGACTTTCTGAATTATTTTCTATGCTAACAATAACACTCAAAACATTTCTAACCTTACCTAAACATATATCTAACATATTAAAGCCCCTAAAACATACTAACAACTACTCTAACCACCAAAACAACATCAAAACTCACATTCACAGAACAACAGTCGAACCATGAAGCAGAAACATACGGTTAACTCTTTAAAACGTTTGTTCGGTATGAATAATAGCCTCAAAAAGTTGAAAATCAGTAAAAGAGGGGTACAAGAACTCACCTTGAAGCAGATCTTTAAACAAAACACCTCCACTAGCAAATTCAGCTCCAAAGATCCCGAAAACAAACACTAAACACCAAGAACTTCGGTCAGAAGCTGTGAATTCGGTTGGAACCGAACATACACTTAAGAAAACTCACCTTTTGTAGCTTCTTCTTCCTTTCTCTCTCTAGAACCTAGAGTTGTTCTCTCTTCTTCTTTTCAGTCGAGGATAAAGGTGAGTATGGAAGAAGAAGTGGGCGGCCATACCTTCAAATCCTTAAAATAATAAGGTTTTATGCTCTTTACACTTTTCCCCCTTCTACTTGTGTCCATATTCTTTTCTTTCTAGATACTTTTCTTTGTCCTTCTTTTAAATAAAATTCAAGGTGTTACATTACAACCTAATGTGGGCTTCTATTTACAGTTCAATAGAAGCTGTCAGTGTGCAGGGGAAATCCAGCAGCCAAGAACAATAGGCTGGTGATGAGGAAGAAGACTTAGGTCCAATTCTCTCACCCCTAGTAATTCTTCTATTGAAGATAAGGGGAACCTTAGACTAACGGTGCAAAAACTGACCAAAACATGCACTTATTTAGTGTCCAAGGTCAGTAACTTGGAATCTTAAGTGACTACCTTGCAAAGAAGGGTCAATGATTAGTAACTTGAGATTTCTGATCTTAAGGAACAACTAGCTAGGAGACCCTTCAGAACAATTCAACCAGGAACACAAGAACCTGAGGATATGATAGACTTAACCTCCAACTCACCTATGCAAGAGGGTGATGCTACCAAAAAAGGGAGGAAGTTAGCACAATCATAGAACGTGAGATTCCTTCATAGAGTATGGACATTGAAGATTCACCACCCTCACTTACAATAATCCATACTTAGCAACCTCCTCAAGTCCATATTAATATGGACTCACTTATACAAAGCTGGTTTGAGGTGGGTATACCAAGGTAATGCCATCCCCATCCTATTAATCTGTGAATGAAATACTAGGGTGGAGGTATGATGCTGATAGAAGGGACCTGATAT
>BJCO01744387.1:0-12635 GCA_018326465.1 Flaveria floridana | reverse complement strand
TTAGTAGCGCTACTTAGGAGAATATTTGCACCAACCGGATGAGGGTTGCTGCTATTTTCCTGCACCTAACTGAATGGGGGTTATGATGTAATATTATCTGATTTTGTGAATTATTTCATGACAGTATGATTATGTTATGAGCAGGTTTGGTTGTAATTAATACATCAACAAAATATTTGTCTGGATATAAACCTATGTTCTCACCAACGTTTTTGTTGACTGGATTAAGTGTACTTTTTCAGTAAATAATGAGTAATTCGTTTGACTTTAGCTTCGAAGTTCACAACAGATGGGGCGAATTAGTTGGGAGTGTCCGCGTCACGCTGACCGTTAACATAGTTGACGGGAGCGTGTATGTCGACGCTCACTTTTATAGATTCTAGACATGCTGTGATTTAGTTGTACAACAATTACACCTAATTTTGTACCCTATGTAAAAGATGTAATTCCACTGTTATAAATAAAGCATGTCGTATGTTATGTTTTAAGTATATATGATTGTTGTGTTTATTTCACTATAAGTAATGCACTCTGATAAAAGCTAGTCACACCCCACCAGCATCGTTCACGCTTCCGCAAGGATGTGACAAGTTCATACTTTTCAAACCTTCAGTTTTAACTTTTGATTGATATAACATTATGAACACCGATCATCTCAGACATGATCCTTTTAACGAGAAACCATTTGATCACCTCAGACATGATCATTTTAATTTAAACCAATTTGGTCACCTTAGACGTGACCCTTTTACTTTTTAAACCTTAATCATCTCAGATATGATCCTTTCAATTTAAAACAGTTTGGGTCACCTCAGACATGACCCTCTTAAGGTAAGATTCACAGAGTTCACTTTGTTACCTAGTCCAGCATTGACGCAAAAAGATAACTAAAACATAAAAGCAACTTTAAGTTTAAACAAAACAAGACATATTTTTATGTTTTTGTTTGAGGTGGGTTGAAAACTTTTAAATATCATTTAACCGATTTCTCCCCCTGAGAAGAACAACTTCAATTTGGTTTTATCATCTCTGGAGAGATTCATATGGAATCATACAGGTGTATCATAATCATTTGGGACTCCTTGATATATGTTTAAATTAATGATTCTTATTACTCACCGAGTCACAAGCACGTACAAGAAATCATACTAGAGCTGTGAAAGGCACATAATGATTTTCACTATCGGGAGTTGTAGCCACGATGATTATCAGTATTGTTGTCCACTTAAATCCATACACAGACTTTTAACTCACATTGGTGATTAGATTTTATTATTTCAATAAGCGTTTGTGGATCCCACACTTATATGGTAATCAACATTCCTCAAGAGATTTTTGAGAGGTCTACGGGTTTTGAGACAAGAAGAAACTTTTCTAAGAGCTTTCAAAGAGATGCTAAGCCTTAGGTCAGTGTCATCGCACAGTAGAGAGGCGCAAACAACAGTGAATTATAGAATACTTAGGTTATGCTTATCCTCAGGTCAGTGCCATCGCATAGAAGAGAGGTACACAACCTATCTTCTTTTAAGAGCACATTTTTATTTTACACATAACGCACCAACAACATTAGTCATTAGTTTGATTGCGTTTATCAAATTTTTAATGTGCTTTGCTCATTTTTATGGTCGTCCGCACATATTTGTAGCATTTATTTTGCTCGTCACCCCTTATTGGAATTTATTTGATTGTGTTAACCAGTGATAAGATGGAAACCCACAGCCTGTTAAACAGTTTAGTTTATATTATTTCACCAACGAAGTCTACTTGTCTGTTGTATTGAATCTACCGACACATAGCACAATCGACTAGCAACCCCTAGGTCTACTTTCTCTATGTAACCTCAGTAACAGACTAGTGTACTATAATTTTTCCTTTATTTGGCTTAAACATCGTAGACTTGAAATTTTAATTATAGCCTTTTGATCTTTTCAGTCCTTTTTTAAGTCCCAAACAATTGGTTCTCTGTGTACTATCATTTTCCATATTTTTGAATCAATCTCACAGATTTGATTTGCTTTTAGCCTATCTGCCCGCCTCTTTTTTTTAAGTAAATAAATACTGAAACTAAACTAATCTCCCCCTAAAATTCTAAAACCGAAAATCTTTTTGTGTTTTTGGACTTTTAGTACAGAAATAATTATAATAAAGAAAAAATTAAAATAAACAAAAAGATGGACTATGATACCATGACATAATCAAACATAAATTAACATCACAATGCAATTCATATATCATTCATTCAATTCATTACATCGATTACATATATGTAAGATATGAAAGACTTTTACATTTTAGAACATAAACTAGGTACATCTATATGTATCAACAATTAGACAATGCAACTTTTGAAGAAATTTATGTTATGGGAAAGGACGGAAAACCCAAGACTATCTAGGTTTGCGTTGTACCCTCTAATTAATTTCTTTGCATATGAAGGGACATCATATAAGGCTTGACAACATCTAGTATGTTTACAGTGGATGCTCGCGAAAGGACGGAAAACCCAAGACTATCTAGGTTTGCGTTGTACCCTCTAATTAATTTCTTTGCATATGAAGGGACATCATATAAGGCTTGACAACATCTAGTATGTTTACAGTGGATGCTCGCGAAAGGACGGAAAACCCAAGACTATCTAGGTTTGCGTTGTACCCTCTAATTAATTTCTTTGCATATGAAGGGACATCATATAAGGCTTGACAACATCTAGTATGTTTACAGTGGATGCTCGCGAAAGGACGGAAAACCCAAGACTATCTAGGTTTGCGTTGTACCCTCTAATTAATTTCTTTGCATATGAAGGGACATCATATAAGGCTTGACAACATCTAGTATGTTTACAGTGGATGCTCGCGACATATGACTGGCAATTGTTTCCTCCTTCGGGATTTCAAGAGTAAACATGGAGAAAACCTAGCATTTAGAGGCGACAAGACAGGTGAAAAGATAACTGGTGAAGGAACATTATCCAATGGGTTGATTAGCTTTGAAAACATCAACTACTGCTCCAACCTCCAATTTAATCTTCTCAGTGTATCCAAAATCTGTGATAAAGGACATGGCCACCCTTTTTGACTCTGACAATTGCAATATCCTCAAGAAGGGTTTTCAAATACCTGATGATTATATACTTTTGAAAACTCCCCATCAAAACAATACATACATTGCTGATATAAACACTGTTTCAACATCAACCCCTGAAAAATTTTTATTATCAAAAGCATTAGATGATTTTTCCTAAGTATGGCATAGAAAATTAGGACCCTCAAATTTTAACAGAATAAATCAATTAGTAAAAGATGACTTACTAATAGGTTTACCACAAAAAGAAATCTTCTATATAGACCACTGCGCTGTATGTCAGAAAAGCAAACAACATAGAGTGTCTCATAAGTCAAAATTGGTAAACTCTAACCACATACCACTCAAATTGATTCATATAGACCTTTTTGTCCCTACAAACATACTGAGGATAGGAAAGAAGCAATACTGCCTTGTTATAGTAGATGAGTACTCCAGATTCACCTGCTTTTGTTTCTATTACACAAGTCAAAAACAATAGAAATCATCAAATCCTTTAACATTAAAATTGAAAATCAGTTGGCCCTTAAAGTAAAAACTTTAAGAAATGATAATGGTACTAAATTTAAGAATGGTATTATTTCTTCCTTTTGTGCAACAAAGGAATAAGTCATAAATTCAGTGTGGCAAGGACTCCTCAGGAGAATGGAGTTGCTGAACGGAGAAATAGGACATTAATAGAAGCTGCTACATCTATGGTATTTGACTCTCTATGGTCCATATTCTGTTGGGCTAAAGGAATCAACACAGCTTACTACATTCAAAACAGAACATTAATAATTAAAGAACATACCAAAATGCATATGAATTAATGTTTAAAAGAAAACATTTTATTGTATTTCTTAAAGCATTTGGATGTTCTATATAAATATTAAACAATAGAGAAAATTTATCTAAGTTTGCCCCAAAAGGAGATGATGGATTTTTGTTGGATACTCTTAAAGCTCAAAAGCTTACAGAGTATACAATCCAAGACTGAACATAGTGGAAGAAACAATAGATGTTGTTTTTAACGAATATTCTTTCACTAAGAAAGTCATTGGATTAGACTGGTTGTTTGATATTGATTCACTAACTAAATCATTTGACACATCTTATTTTGATGTTTTAGGTACGAAAGATGACGTTGAATATCCAATGGTTCCTCCACCAAACATTTATATTCCTTTAACTATTGATCCTACAAGAGGAACAAACATTACTCCTTCCAGTACAACAGTTACAACTCATCCAGATCAAACAAACACGTCTAGAGGAACATTAACAAACGCTCCATCATCATTATCATTAACTCCAGTGACCAATCAACCACAAGCTTTAGTTGACCCTCAACTAAGCAAACAAACAAGGTCACACCATCAAGACAGTTAAAGAAGATGATGACTATCATTCACTACCAGATACATATCATGATGATGAAATCCTAGTTTTCTTTCATGATTCACCAAAAACATTTCCTGAGCCTTTACAACCAGATAATCCTATAATATCAAATACCCTTGATCGCGCATCAACACCTGACAAAACAATCACTAAACTTGATTCTACTATCCCTTTTGTCTAGATTGAAACCACAAGTGCTCATAAATAACATCCTTTAGAGAATATCATTGGTGATCTCAATGACAGATTGACATATAGTCAATCTGATAAAACAAACTTTTGCTTGTTTTCATGCTTTCTTTTACTCACTTTACCTAAAAACATCATAAAAGCACTCAAAGACATCAATTAGATAAAAGCCATGCAGGAGAAACTACAATAATTTAGGAAGCAAGAGGTGTGGTAGTTAGTTCACATATAAGAAGGTCAATATGCCATTGGCACAAGATGGCTGTTATGAAACAAAACAGATGACAGAAAGATTGTCATCAAAAACAAAGCAAGGCTCATTGCTTAGGGTTATACTCATAAGGAAGTTATTGATTATGACAATGTCTTTGCTCTTATAGCTAGACTAGAAGCCAAGAGGGTTCCTTGCATATGCTTCATAAAAGAATTTCACTAATTTCCAAATGAATATGAAATGTGCATTTCTTTATGGAAAGATAGATGAAGAGGTCCACGTTGCTCTACCAGTAGGGTTTAAAGACCCAGACTTCCCTCACAGAGTCTAAAAGTTAGATAAAGCTGTATATGGTCTTCATCAATCACCTAGGAATTGTTATGAAACTTTATCCAAACTTCTACTACAAAATGTGTATACTAGAGGGAAGATTGATCAAACATTGTTCTTGAAGAGAAAAGGACAATACTTGTTAGTCGTACAAGTCTACGTGGATGACATCATATTTAGCTCCACCAACGTAGAACTTCGTGGAGAGTTTAAGGCTCTTATACAGTTAAAATTCCAAATGAACTTAATGGGAGAACTTACCTTTTTCCTTGATCTTGAAGTTTAACAATCTACTGAAGGAATTTTTATCAATCAAAGCAAGTATGTAAATCATATTTTGAAGAAACACAACATGGCTGATTGCACATCAAGCAAAACACCATTCGTTGCTGGATTGAAGTTTAGCCCTGATCCAGAAGGAACATCAGTTGATCAGAAAAGTAAACAAATGTATCTTACTGCAAGCAGACTAGATATCATATATGCAGTTTGCATGTTTTCATATGTTCAAGATACCAAGCAGATCCAAAAGAATCTTACATAAATGCTATAAAAAGGATTTTCAGATACTTGAAAGGTAAACCAACACTTGGCCTTTGTTATCCTAAATAGAGATTTTTCTTTATTTTGCATACAATAACAGTGATTATGGTAGATGCAACAACAACAAAAAATCCACAACAGGAGGATGTTAGTTTCTTGGATCAAGATTGATCTCCAGGCAGTGCAAGAAACAAACAAATGTGTTGGTGTCAATAGCTGAGGCAGAATACATAGATGCTTCTACATGTTGTTCTCAAGTACTTTCGATTCAGACCAAATGTTTGATTATGGCTTTAATTTTCTTAAAACACCCATACATATAGACAATTCTGCTACCATGTTCAAAACTGATAATCCCGTTCAACATTCTAAAACAAAGCATATAGATATCAAATATCAATTTCTGAGAGATTGCTCAAAGAAGGGTTTGTTAAACTTGATCAATGTCCATACTAACACTCAATTGGCTGACCTGTTTTCAAAACCATTTGATTCAACAAGATTTGAATTTCTGGTTCAGTCACTTGGTATGAGCAACTATGAACCAAACAAGTAATGTTTTTCAAAATATTAGTTTCATCAAAGCTTGATTTTGTTAAAGTCCAAGTTTAACATCAAACATGCATCTTTTCAAAGTCACGATATCATACAAACATTCATGTTTTTGAAATGATAAACAAATTTGAATCTGAAGATCAAGTATAGGTTGGATTGAACTTAGTAGTTAGTTTGTTTGTTTTGCTTTATTTGTAATAGGATCTATGTTAGTTTGTTTAATGTATGTAAATAGTAGTTAGTTTATGTTTGTAATAGTTTATTCTGACCCAGCGAAACTATGAGAGAAACTATAGTTTCGCTCGTAGTCAGCTAACTTAGGTCACCCGGTGAAACTCTGCTTCGTAGCAGGGTGAAACTAAGGCTTTGGTCAGGACAGTTTCGCTACCCAGTGAAACTGTCAACGAAACTGTCAGCGAAACTATAAATACTATATATTTGAATCTTTTTACTCTTTTGTAAAAAGTTTTTGGACAACCCTAATTCGAGCATATACTTTTGCATTACTGTTCTTATGTGTATTGTGGCTGGAATCATCATTTCTTTATCATTGAGCCTTGTTTTTATTCTACTTGGTTGAAATGGTTCTATTTTAAAACTCTTTTGATAAACTATTGTTTAGATGCTTGTTTCAATGGTATTTGATTGAGATTTATTATCATTAGGATTGTTATTTGATCTTTGATGGACCAACAATATGGTATCAGAGCCTTAGTGCTCTTGATTTGTTGATTTGTTGGGTTTTAAAAGGGTTTTAGATAAAATCGTTGTTTTATTCACTTCAGATCATTAAAGTGTGTTTTTGGTTTGAAACTTTTTCAAAATACTTGGTTTCGGCATAGGAAGCTATCCCAATCATCCAATCACCAATTCATAGTGATCTGGGTGATTTTAAATTGATTTTCAGTTCGAACAGCCTTCCTATTGCTTCCAGCGAAACTAGTTTTTCATCCAGCAAAACTAGCTATTCATCCAGTGAAACTAGTCTTGATTCCAACGAAACTACCATTTTCTTTGATTTACTAAATTTTCTATGGATTCCAGTGAATCTTCATAGTTTGAACGAAAGTTCACCTAAGTTGACTAAGCTAACAAGCGAAAGTGCTAGCGAAATTGTCCAAGAATGAAAGTTCTACTAGTTTTAGCGAAACAGTGAGAGAAACTAGAAGCTTTATAGCATTTTTCAAGCGAAACTGCTGCCCATTTACCGAGCGAAACTATGGGCGAAATTACCAAGAAATTTACCAGCGAAACTACTGAAGTTGAGGGAATCTATTCCTTGCTTGGAAAATGACATCAACCAACATTATCATCTCTAATTTGCAGAGTGTTGCACTAAATAGGCCACCAAGGCTTATAAACGGAGACAATTTTGAGGATTGGAAGCGATGCTTGAAGGTCGTTTTCTTTTACATGGATCATAATCAATGCGAATCTATAATGAAAAGTCACACACTCCAACGTTGACTGTCGGTGAAAAGACCAGGGTGAACAGACTAGGGTGAACACTGACTCCTCAACCTTTCCTGAAAGAGATATTAAGCTAATTGATCGTGATCAGAAAGCTTTCGGGGCCTTGACCTTATGCTTATCACAAGATATATATAATCGTTTTGCTAAGCACAAAAGTGCAAAGTCTCTGTATGATGCCTTATGTGAATTCTAGGATGGAAATGAAGATCTAAAGAAGGACAAGAAAGCAATGAGAAGGAGTTTAATTTATTTGTTGGACATAAGAATAAAAGCCTTACTGATCTTACCAATCGATTTTTGTTAGTCTCGAGCACTCTGAAGAACTATGATGAGCAGTTGGGTAATCATGAGCGGGTAACAAAGCTCTTAGACTCTCTTCCACACTAATGGAGCTTACAAGTAAGGATGCTAAAGCAGGAGAGAAACTTTGCTGATTACAAGCTCAATGATGTAATCAACAAACTGAAATCTTTTAACTTGGATCTGAAGAGAAGGGAGTATAATCAATCCTTGGTTCCAGCCACAGTATATCCATAAAATGTTACATCGATCTCATCCGCTGCAAACTCGACTATGTATGGTGCAACTTAGGGTGGATCTACAGGAATTGGTATGTCAGACAAGGGAAGTGGTGGATCTACAAGTGTTGGTTCAAGCTTAAATACATCTATCACCACTCAAATTACTTCTGATACCATGGCACTGTTTGGAATGTTTGTCCACAGTTATGCAGCCTTAGTTGCTGGAGAGCTCAAGGGTAACGGGATGACGGTTGAGGACATGTATTAGGTGGATCCTGATGATTTGGTGGAAAATGATATTCAATGGCAAATGGAAATGCTTACACTACGTGCAAGGAGATTTATGGAGCGAACTGGAAGAAGGAACGTTGGCAATCATAACCAAAATTCTAAACTTGGTTTTGATAAGTCAAAGTTAAGATGTTTTAATTGCAAATAGTTAGGGAATTTTAAAAAAGAAAATGTCCATCTCCAATCATCACTGAACCATGAACGTTTAAAACTTCAAAGGTTATCCCGATTACTGAAAAAGGAAGAAGCCAAGCAAAAGAAAGAAACAACCTTGATTTCCAACTTCGACTGGAGTGCAAAGATTACAGAAACAGAGGAAGAGATCAATCATGCGTTAGTAGCTGAGGTGGTGAGGAGAGATGAGGAGTCAGTGGAAGAGTTTAATCCTTTCAGTGAATTTAAGAATGAGGTTATGGAAGAAGATTGTAATGGTAGTGTCAAGAAACAAGGTAAGGATGAATAAATAGAGGTTAAGGAAGTTAAAGAACAGAAGATTGATGAAACTGAAGAATGTGAAAAGCAAGAGCAGGTTGAGAAGAGGGAGGTTAATCTAGAAGTAAGTGAAGATCAGAGAGCGAGCAAGGAAGCAGAGAAGCAGGAGGAAGAAGAAAGAAAGAAGAACACCCCAGTCTGTCAATGTGAAAAGGCCCTAGCTGCTGAAAAAGTGGTCATGGGTCTTCCTTATGAGGTAATTCAAGATATGTGTTCATCTTAATGCAAAATTAGATTATTTAGAGTTTATAAAGCCAATAGGTTGTTATTAGAAAATGAAAAAGAGCTAAAACAAATAAATAAGGAACTTAAAATAAATGAGTATAAATATTTTATCAAATTAGATTAAGCTTTAAAAGAAAATGAGCATTTAGGAGAAATCTTTTAGAAAGAAATGTTGAAATAGTTATTAACTGAACGTGTAGCTCTCACTGAGTTTGAAACAAGCAAATTAAAAACTAAGCTTGAAAAATGGACAATATCTGGGATGAAACATGATGATCTTTTACAACAAGCAAAAGGGGGATAGAATTAAAACAGGGTTGGGATTTGATGAAACCACTCATGTTTATCATCCTCCAAGTACTTATTGTTATTCACCTATGCCTATACCTCTTCCAACAAATGACTTGATTCAGAATGATACTAACAGTTTGCATGCAGGTCTAGAAGGAGTGAATCATAAGGAGATTCGAGAGGATTATGGTTACGATAGTAGTAGTTGTTTGGGCTGCTTTAGTCATAGCTTTTGTGATTCCAAAAAGTCTTTGAAATACACTAGCTTAATCAGTTTTGCATCCCAACAATCTGTTTCAGACCATAGATTTTGTAGCTCTAGTTCTAGTCCATCTTATTCATCATCAGATGTTTCTAGCTCATTTCCAAATGTTATCAATGCTTCTGTTAATAAAAATGATGAATGTTCAAATGAAGCTTTAGTAAGACTTACAGACTTGAATTGTTTTGAAAAGTTTCTCTCTCATCATATCCCATATTTTACCCCAATTCGGATTTCTAAACCGAAAGAAACAGGAACATCTTCCTTAGAAATTAAAATCATCAATATAAATGAATCAGAATCTACCAAAATTAAGGTCTCAAAACAAAATGTAAAATAATCAAATGATACACGCAGCAATCCTGATTCATATGTGACTAATTCTGAGGAAGATAGTGCAGTTGATCACATTCCTGTTCCTAACTGCAGAAAGAAGGGTTTGAAATCCCATTGCTTTAAATGTGGGAAGGATGATCATGTAATTAAAAATAGTCCTAAATATGTTGATAAAAATGTATATAGTCATTCTTTCGGAAGTAGATTAAATCACTTCGTAAATAATTTCTTTTAAAAAAATTCTTATGATTCTAAACCTATGTTAGTCAAAACTTGGGTTCCTATTTCTAAAACCTAACGATCATTGTGTTCTAATGCTGGATCATTCAAGAAAAGCTGTCAATAGCTTATGGCATGTTGATAGCGGATGTTCCAGGCATATGATTAGGTTGAAGGACCTTCTCACCAACAGTAGGATAATAAATGGAGGATATGTTGCATTTGTTGGAGACAAGAAAGGTGGAAAGATTATTGGTCAAGGCGAATTCTCAAATGGTTCATTGACTCTGGAGAAAGTAAACTATGTTCCAGAACTAGCATTCAACTTATTGAGTGTATCACAGATATGTGATAAAGACATTCCAGTATTGTTTATGTCAAATGACTGCTTGTTCCTGAAACCCGAGTTCACTTTTTTAGAGGATTTATGTAACACCCGGATATTTTTAGTAGACGAGAAAGAAATAATAAATGCGAATAAAAGAAGAAAATATAATTTAACCCAAAGTTGAGGGGTTAAAAGTGTCAAAATAACAAAAAGTATAAAAAAGTGGGTCCAAAAGGTGGTATGGCCGCCCATGTTGGCTGCACATCACCTTTCGCATTCAGCTTTAGAGAGAGAAAGAGCAGAATTCGAGTTTCTAGAGAGAAGAAGAAGAAGAAGGCTGAATTCGAGGTAAGAATTCTTTGTTTTGAGTTGTTCTTGGTCAGCCTACGCCTTGGTTATATGCTTATGTGTGTTTATGTGTGTTCGGGTATGTTTTTGGTGGGTTTAGGTGCTTAAACTCATAACCAACGGGTTTGAAGAAGTCTACCTGAAAGTTTGACAAAGGTGAGTTTCTAGAACCCCCTTTTTACATGTTTTATATGATTTTTGGGGCTGAAAATACATGAACAATGTTTTTTAATAATTTATGTATGTAACCGTATGTTTTATGAATGTATGATGATGTTTATTGGTTGTTTATGTGATGTTATTGTTTAGAATGGTTATAATAAGCTTAAACATAGACTAGTATGATGTTTGGGACTGAAAATATATTAGTAATATGTTACACAGTTGGTTCATGCGCCTAAATAAGCCCATGCGCCCAAAAGTTGCCTTAGAAATGTTTTAAGTCGGATCATGAGCCCAAATAGGGCCTATGTGCCCAAACAGTACCCTCATGCACCTAAAATTTGCCTTAGAATTAATAAGTGTTGCTCATACGCCCAAACAGTACCCCATGCGCCCGAATGATGCCTTAGAATTTCTAAGTATAGATTGATGCGCCCGAACAGTAGCTCATGCGTCTAAGTTTTGGGCTGAAATGACTGTGTAAGTTTGATGCCCCTGAATAGTGCCCATAGGCCTAGAAGGCTCATGCACCTAAGTGTGAAAGTGGATAAGTATAGGTTGATGCGCATACATAGTTGACAAACGCCCAAACAGGGCTGATGCGCCCAAATAGCCTCATGCGCCCAAATAGCCTCATGCGCCCAAACACGTAGAATTATTTCTGAATTTTTAGGGAAACCAGAATTCGTAGGGTTTGACCTGATTTGACCCATGGGCTATGATTACCCATTTTGAGTATGATTATGGGATGGTTTAAGGTTATAGTATGTATGATTGATGTATGGTATGCATAATGTGTTATCTTTTAATGGTATTCAAACATATTTATATTATATTATAAAATACGTAAAATATTATGTTATTACATTACGTAGTATGACGAACGTATGAAAGAATGCAAAGAATAACGTAACGAAGTGAAAGATAACAAAGATGTGAAGTAAAACGTAATAAATGAAAGAATGGCTTGCAAGCAAATAGAAAGGAGGTGCACGACCACGTTGTCGTAAGCTCAACTGTGTGGGTTTTAATAACCCGAAGGATGCATGCAGGGTCAATCATTGAGATTGACAAGACCTTTTGGTATGCCGTAGGTGACTGGGTCAGCTTGTTGGAGCATATATTATCATATATAGTGCGTCCGTCGCTTGACGAATAGTCTAGGCTTAATGTAATACACCTGATATGTTGTAAACACATGAAACTGGGTCATTCGCAGGAGCATATGCGAATGAGACTCAGTCGTACGACTGAGCCAGGCTAATGGGCCAGTCGTGCGACTGAAAGATGCGATTGGGGCATTCGTAAGACTGAACCATAAGAATGGTCCAGTCGTACGATTGGACCATACGCATGGTCCAATCGCACGAATGGGCCCAGTCGCATCAAATA
>BJCO01744386.1:0-15392 GCA_018326465.1 Flaveria floridana | reverse complement strand
GTTTACAACTTCTGAAGGTTAAAACCATGTCATCAGTCATTTCAAACAACTGATGACTAACACCAAAACCTTCAGTCATTTTCTTTCAGCTGTTTCATATCCATACCCTATAAACACCTAACCCTACCTTCAGAGTTTTTCATTCTCTCACATACCCTAACGTTCAAAAACTCTGAAACTTGTCTTTCACATTAATGGCGACCATGCAGCTCAAACCTCGCCACAACTGTGTTGCCTACCTTAGTAAATCGACCTTCTGGACCAAGTTTGATCATGCCATCGATCTGATGATGGATTTCCTATACCAAATGGCATTTCTTCCCAATCCAACCATCTATGCCGAATCCCTAAACCAATTTTAGACGAACGTCACCTCGCCACTGGGGAGAATGACACTGAGGTCTCTCTCCAGTCGTTCATCAACAAGAAGAAGGTGGTTATCACTCCTAAAATCATTCGCCAAACCCTAAAATTGAATGATTCCACCTTCACCACTGAATATCCAAAGGGCATCACTGATCTATCCTTTGCCCACCATGGATATCAAGGTGACCTACGTGCTTTAACAATCCTCAAGAAGCACTTCCATGATGCTGAACGCCTAATATTTCATATGGTCAATGTCTGCCTAGCCCCTAAAACATCTTCATAGGATCAAATGTCATCTACGTGGCAGCAGGTATTATTTTCTATCCTTGAGAAACAAAGTTTAAATTTTTCTGAAATAATATTTTTGAAACTTAAAGATATGGCTTTACAACCTCTTGCTAACCGATGGATACTATATCATAGGTTTATCATGGCCATTATTGAGAACCAGCTGAAAGCTGAGGGACTTGTTGGTCTTGGAGTCCCTGCTATGCCTGTATTGCCTGAAGTATACTCCAGGCACAACTCAGACCAAACACTTAATCAGGCTGCCAAGCAGCTAAAACCCAAGCAGTGGGAACCCATAGCCTCCACCTCCAAATCCAAAGTCCCCACAAAACCCAAACCCAAAAAGTCTAAAAAGGCTACTCAGGGAGACGAGTCCCTTGAGGATGCCCCTGCACAACCAAGGCAGGATGTAACTGATGGCAGTATTCCCCCAGCAGTTACCATGACTCCACCAACCATAACCGCTTAGGTATCCTCTCAACAGGATCCTGAAACAACCACATTAGGGGCACCCACACATCTGGAACCTTTCTCAATTGAGAAGGTTGCCATTGAAGAGCACCAATCTCCCCAGGAGCAAACTGCTTCAACCCCATCTCCCACTACAACCGCCCCTCAAAGCCCAACATTTATTATAGCAGAAGTGCTCACTCATCTTAACACTCCAACCTCTCCCCAGGAACCTATAACAACTGGGAAAACTCCAACCAATGAGAGGGGGGATCCAAGTGTTGGTGAGAACCCCAACACAGGGATTACAATGTTCTATCTCCTAGTGTGGTAGAGGAGATCAGAACATCTGGTGAGGTTGCCACTACCCCTGTTTCAACACATGAACCGGATGAAGCTGGTAACATCTCTAAGTCCTCACCAGAGGCAACTGCCGATGAAGGATCGTATCCTGAGGCAGGAAGTCCCTAGTACCAAGAAAAAGGGGCACATGTGATTACTGAGCCACACTCAGCACATGTACATCCTGATCTAATCAGGAGGTCAGGTGATTCAGCTACAAATGATGATGACCTGGGCTTCTTTTACGATGTATTAGCCCATAATACTATTCTTTAGGATGAGGTGAGTAGACTCAAAGAGCTACTTGCCAAAATGACTCAAGAATCAAGTCCATCTGCCTCTATTCACCCACAGATGGCACCTTCTTTTGATGGTCTCCCACACACCAAGCCACTCCCACAAACTCAGCCACCAGCCTCTGCTTCTGGCACTATTTCTCAGGGATAGAATCCCCCTGAGCAAATAGCTGCTATCTTTCAAAATTCCATGCCTCTCATCACACCCATCCTCACTGACGTAGCGAATAAAACCCTTGATGAGAGGCTTGCCTCAAATATAAAAACCCTGGTGGATGATGTTGTGATAAAGAAGCTTTTTGACAGTCAAACCCCTGCAACCAATGCAACCAAAAAGGGGGAGACTCAGTCAGTGAAAGCAATCAAGAGGAAGAGAGTGGAGGAGGTGAAAGAGAAAGAGAAAGAAGTGGAAAAGGAGGTGGAAACTGAGGGGAAGAAGGAGAATGTGAAGGAGACTGAGAAGGAGAAAGACTTTCATGTGATATACAAAAAGAAGAAGGGTAGTGAAAGTAAAAAGACTCCTGCTAAGAAGAAGTTGGATGATATGATCAAGGAAGCTGATGCTCAACACAGCAGGTCAATGGATAACATCATTGATCAGTTATTTATGCAAGGCTTTGATACTGCCTAACTTGACTCAGAAATCAGGAAGTTAGAGATTCAAGAGATAGAAAACCGATGGACTGGTTATAGCACTGAAGAAAAGGAAAGACTTGAAGCTATGGCCAGGTTCACTTTGAAGTATCTAGGGAGATTTGTCCTGGAGATCAAATCATGGCCCAGGGACAACATCTGGCAATAACCACCAAGATCTGTTCATCTGAGGTATTCACCAAGGGGCTGGTCATAGAAGTCCTAAGCGAAGCTGGTGCTGGGAACAGGACTGAACTAGCCAAGCAAACCAAAGCCTCACTCATATCCAAATTGCTAGAACAGCCTGCCCAATTTCCCACACCAAAACAAACCACACCACAACCCACAAAACCAACTCCCTTACCCACAAAACCAATAGCCGATGATGCACCCCAGAAGAGGAAGAAAAGGGTGTTGAGGCTAGGAGAAGACGAAGAAGAGGATGATGAAGATGAGGACAGGCTACCAATTTTAGCTGTCATTCCTTGGCCAAAGGCCAAAAGTCACCCTCCAACAATTACTCCTGAAATCCAAAGGCAAACAGTTAAAGTGAAGCTAGAAGAAGAAGAGCTTCATAAACACCATGATGAGGAGTTGTTGAGAAGGGTTGACAAAGCATATGCAGCCACCTCATCAATTATAAACATGAAGAAACAAGCTCAGAGATTATACATTCTCAAACATACATTTCAATATCAAAAAGAGAGAGTGAGGATTTGGCCTGATCCCAGGGTGTCTCATAGGATCCATAAGAAAAACATCCCTCAGAGATACAATGGGCAAGTGAAAAGGATTGTAGATGCAGTGATCATACTTGTCATTGTAGTATCACCTTAGGAGATCCTTGAAGACTTCAAGAAAGCCTATACATCTAATGTGCCCCCACAAAAGATGCTGCAAAATAGAATAGTGAAAAAGGGGTTGGTGTATAAGAGGCTTGAGGAAGTGAGGAAGGATGAGCTCCACTTACTACTTGAGGGTAATCACCCTGATGAATTTGCATATAGAGAGATAACAACAATGGAGCTCAAAAATGGAAAACAGGCCAAATACCTCTCTGAGTTTTATGGGCCTGAATCATTCTTTGAGGGAGAACCAGAAGAGCTTACCATGGAGGAACAGATAGTCTTCCTAGAGGCCTATACAAGAGAGTCTTATAGACTCATAGTTGGGAAGTAGGTCTCATGGATGGGGTAACAGCTCTGTGTCCAGTTCCCCAAGATAGAGTTCCCATCAATCATTTGCCAATCAGATCTTTGAGACCTTTTCCCTGGCCTATACTGAAATGGGTCATTTCTGAGCTGATCCAGAAGTAAAAGACCAATCTTTCTGCCAAATAAGTGGTACTAAAAATAAGCTTAAATGTTTTGGCTGCATTGGTTTAGGGGGAGTTTGTTTGACCAAAAAAACCAATGAGCCAGATCAGAAAAACCTTTAAGTCCCACAAACATCACAATAACTGCTAAAGACTTCAACAGCTGATGATGACAAAGACTGAAGACATCAGCTGAAGTACAAAGTCTGAAGACATTAGCTGAAGTACAAAGACTAAAGTACAAAGTCTGAAGACATCAGCTGAAGTACAAAGTCTGAAGACATAAGCTAAAGTACAAAGACTGAAGACATTAGCTGAAGTACAAAGACTGAAGACAACAACTGAAGACATCAGCTGATGGCAACAACTGAAGTTCAAGTCTGAAGTCAAGTACTGAAGCCTTCAGAGTTTGTCACAACAGCTGAAGAAGTATTCTTCAGTTGTTGTGATGGTTTCCTTTCAGTTGTTTTCTTATTAGTAGTTGTCTTTTTTATTTCAGTACTTTGTAAAACATCTCAAGAGCATGTTCTTCAGACATTGTAGTTTCAGTAGTTTCGCTTCAGTAGTTGTAGTGTTAGTTAACACTTGTCTTTTGTAAAAAGATGTCAGCTGTTTGACATCTTCAGTAGTTTAGTCTGCTTTCAGTAGTTTGTTGTAATAACGGTTAGATGTCACTGTCAAGTGACATCAGCTGACGTCATCTTTCCTATAAAAGGAAAGATGACCTAATTGTAAACTTGCCGAAGTGTGTGATTGAATGAAATACACCTTTTCGTAGAAATTCTCTCTCTCTCCATAACTTACTGTTTCATTGCTATATCTCTTGTGTTCTTGCTTGAATTTTCCTAATTCATATACTAATTCCGCTGCAAATCCAACCTAATTGATCAAACTAGATGCTGAGATCCTTTCAATAAATGATTAGCTTTATAGACCCCAAATAACCTGATTTTGCAAGCTGATGAATACATATCTTGAATTACCTCATAGGGAAGTACCATCACCACCTTTTCAGCCGCAAGAGCTTTCTCACATTGACACACTGGAGTACTCAACTTTTTTTACTCAACAATGGTAGCAGCATCATCCTTATCCTTTTCTAGCTCAGTGGTTTGACTTCCTTGCTTCCCAAACTCCTTCATATCACCTTTTTTTGTCTTCTCATTCTCTTTCATCTCCTCAACCACTTTAATTTCACTCTTAAACTCCTTGAATAGATCAAAGTCTTCCTCACAATTCACCTTCATCACCTCTTCCACAATCTCAGCTACCAGTGCTTGATTAACCTCTTCTCCTGTCTCTTCAACTTTAGCGCTCCAATCAAAGTTAGAAATCAATGTGGTCTCTTTCTTGTGACTTGCCTCCTCTTTACCCCTACTTGAAACCAATCTTGGAACTCCTGAATTATTGGGGTCAGTGACAATTGGCTGTGGACATTCGCGTTTGAAGTGCTCCAACTGTTTGCAATTAAAACATCTCAGCTTGGACTTATCAAAGCCTAGTTTGGAGTTTGAACTTTGACCTCCAGAATTCTTTCTTCCAGTTCGCTCTATAAATATTCGGGCTCTAAGAATCAACATCGCCATTTGCCATTGAATATCAGTCTCTTCAAGATCATCAGGATCCACCTGATACATATCCTCCATTCGTCATTCCTTTACCTTTCAAATCCCCAGCTACTAGTGCCTCATAACTCTGAACGAACATGCCAAAAAGATCCATTGTCTCAGATGGAACAGAATTTTCAACTGTTGCTTTCAAGTTCCATTGCTCTCTCCCTGTATTACCATAACCTCCAGAGTAGTCACCGGTGTTCACTCCTCCTTGACGAGATGCCTGCATTGGAGAGCTTGCAGCGGAAGATAGTAATACAGCATTCTGAGAATAACCAGATGTAGGCATGAAAGTCTGATTAAATTCCCTCCTTTTCAGATCTAAGTCAAAGGACTTCAGCTTGTTAATTACATCCATCAGCTTATAGTCAGCAAAGTTTCTCTCTTGCTTTAGCATTCTCACTTGTAGGCACCATTGAGGTGGAAGAGAGTCTAGAAGCTTATTCAATTGCTCATGATTACCCAACTGATCATCATAGTTCTTTAGAGTACTTGATACAGACAAAAATCGATTAGTTATGTTAGTCAGGTCTTCATTTTTATGTCCGACAAATGAATTGAACTCCTTCTGAGCTTGGGCTTTCTTGTCTTTCTTAATATCTCCATTTCCATCATATAACTCATACAAGGCATCATACAAAGATTTTGCAACTTTGTGTTCAGCAAATCGATTATAAATATTGGGTGCAAGACAGAGTGTCAAAGCTCCAAAGGCTTTCTGGTCTCAATCAATCAACTTCTGATCCTTCTCGGTGAATATGGAAGAGTCCATGTTTTGAGATACTATACCACCGACAGTAACCGTTGGCTTGTGCGGACTAGTGATAATTGAGTCCCATTGGTTTTGATCGGTGTAGAAGAAGAAGGCCTTGATACATCTCTTCCAGTCTTCAAAATTGTCCCCGTTTATGAGTCTTGGAGGTCTATTGGGAACAACACTCTCTTGATCAGCAAGAGTGAGAGAAGTCATCTTTGACATGCTAATTTCGCTGAAGAAAAAGGTAATTTCATAGAAAATGGTAATTTCGCTGGGTTAGTTTTGTTGAAACAAGTTTCGCTGGGAGGAGGTAATTTCGCTGACAGTTTCGGCAGCAATTTCGCTAGCCGGAAGCAGTCAAATGCTTAGTTTCGCTGAGAGTTTCGCAGGAAACAAGCTTGAACTTTCATTCAGGATACTTTCTGCGGCAATTTTGCTTGGAATGAAACACAAGCACTGATAAAATTTCGTTCAAAAATCCTACTTTCACAGAAAAGTAAACAAAAAACAACAAGTGTGAAATAACAGTAGTTTCACTGGAAGAAGATAATAGTTTCGCTGGCAGAACACTAGTTTCCCTGTATGAGTCTGAAAACCCTTTAAACCCCGAAAACAGCATGAAATCACCCAAATCTCAAAGTATTTGAGATCTGATGATTCACAAATCTTTCCCAACCAAAAACAAATAGAATTCGATCAACTTCTATATCAAATACACTCAAATTTGATCTAGAAATGAAGAAATATTGGTATTGAACAAAAACAACCAAAAACTTCAAACAATCAAGAGCACTAAGGCTCTGATACCATTTTGTTGGTCCATATGATCGAATTTTAAAGCTTGAGTCGTTCAATACCAGAAACTAAGAACATACACAATGATTTAGAAGAACAATGAAGACCAAAATGTATTCAAAGATGACCCATTAAGCAATAATACAAATGAAATAAGATAAGCTCAATATATATCAATAAGAAACAGCTTACAAAAGGCACTTGCAACACAGATATTTGATTAGGGTTTTTGCAAGGATGCCTAATAATGAACAAAATGATTTCTATATATAGCAGTCTTAGTTTCGCAGAAAGTTTCGCTGACTGCGAAGCTGTGCTGCCGAAACTATCCGGCAGAAATAACAGTTTCGTCGTGTAAACTAACAGCTGACTGTGAGCGAAACTACAGTTTCACTCACAGTTTTGTTGGACTACAAAAAGTTATTAATTAAACTAATCAACTTACAAAAGTAACCTAACATTAATCCTATTACATAGAAATATATACAAATACTAATCTAAGGTGAGTCCCACCTATACTTGATCTTCAGAAATCTTGAAAACATGTATATCTTATCAGCTTTCTACACATCAATCTGATCACACAGATATCCAAGAATGTACTTTGAGTAGTTGTATTTCCTTCCTTCAAAAGTTCCAATGATCCCTAAAGAGATATGCTGTCACACCAGGGGCCCAAGGAGGGTGGAACGTCATAGACTAGCAACATACATGGCAGCGGAAAAATACCATCATAAGAGCATACAAGTAGAGAAATCACATGACATTACTTAAATCTTACATTTCCGAGTTATAACAGTTAAGCCCAGTTACAACAGAAAAGTTTCAGAACAAAGTGTACATAGTTTTAAGTAACATCAAATGTAAATTGTCCAAGACATAAAAGTTTAGTCAAATAATGCCACGGGGTCCCTGTGCTAGGTCATCCATAAGTCTTCTAACCAAGCTGGACTTCCATCAAGCATTACCTGAAACATGCTCAAAAAATTTTATGTCAATTAAAAAGTTGGTGAGTTAAAGTGCTTAAAGTTTGTAAACAAAAGGATTCTTTAAAATTGCATGAGTTATTTCTAGAATTATAAAATCACTATTGTGGGGTCACAATCAACCTCCACTCAGTCCCGGTTAGCCTCTTCTAATCTTGTGTTATACTGGTTAACCCATAGGGAGAACTGAGCCTCAAAACAGTGCACCATACCTGCTGGATGGTTCACCGTGGTATCTTATAAAACCTGTCACATGACACAAACGACCCCACAGGATCTCAGTGTGGTACTCGTCTGATTATACAGAGGGACTGTGTGGTGGGGGATTCCCCTAGATCTACCCATATAAAACAAGCTGTTCACAAAAAGAATTAATGATTGTGATACAAGTATAAGCAGGTATTAACATTTTCCACAATATATAAGCATCATAAAATAGATCAGTAATAGTTTCAGTTCAAATAGAGCATGCTTCATCCCAGAACAATAGTAAAAGGCGAAACACTAGAACTCACCTTAGGTAAATCAACAGTTCTTCAATCACAGAGAAGATTCAAGTCCTAGCACCCTATGATCAAGATAAAATTAGTAAGCTATATGTTCATAGACTATTGGAAGTATAACTAAGTGTATTTTATGGTTATAAGTTCACGTGGCTTTGTTACATAGAAGTTTGCGTCAAAAGTTTTCTTTTTAGGAAAGTTACTGTTTTCAACACATGAATGATAAGTTATATGTTTCTTAGGAATCTTTTGATGTTGCAATAGATTTAATAAGAGTTTGTGGTCATATGTTAACTGAATTTTTGATGATATTATGTATTTTACACTTTTGGTCCCTCAAGGATCAAAATTTAGAATTTCTACCCTAAAGTTTGCCTTTTAAATCTTTTGATTTCAACCAAAAATATAAATTTAGCGTCTCTTACTTACTGAAATAAGGTGACTTTTATGGATTTTAGGCTCCTTATTTTATTTCCAAGACTTTATCCAAAAATCCTTTTGGTTTAAGCTTACTTTTGTTTAATTCGATAAAAATCACATTTTAACCCAATAAATCACCAAATTCGATTTTTATCACTAAAATAATTATTCTAGGACATGGATGTTTAAACTTGTATATTTTTAAGTGTTGGCCATATTTGATAATTTTACCACTCTTCGGGTCACCAAGCAAGCTTATTATGACTACTAATCCATTCTATTTCCATTTCTAGACACTAAAACACCAACTTAAAACATTTAACATCACTAAAATTACTAGAAATAACTCTTAGTTCACAGGTTATACATATTTGGCATAGATGTTGCTTTTAATGGGTGTTTTACACCATTTACACATGTGTAATCAACATAATTTGTACCTAGACGTATCCAAAACTTTTATAACTTTCAGAGCATATTTTTATGGCATTAATAAACTATTTTTAATTAGATTTTTAACTTTAGCCAGGAGAGCCTTCAATACAGGATGATAGATGACACATAAACACATAAAAAGAGGGTTTTCAAGGTGAACCTTGTGCACTAACCCTAGATTCATGGGTTTCTTTTAGATTATACCTTGAGTAATGTTCAGACTTCCAAAAGGATACCGCTATAGCCATAAGTTTCTATTTAGGACAAGAAAACTAGGATTTTTGATAGTTAAGAGGAGTAAAACTCAAGAAATAGCTTGGTTTGGGTGAGATGAATCTTATACTTTGAGGATGTAGTGTTTTTAGGAAGGTTAGAAGACTAGATGGGCTAATGATCTTTGGAAAAGGCTGGAACTTTTTGTTCTTGCAAGTTCTTGCTAGGAACTCGACTCTTTGGTCACCTAGTAGCTTGAACTAGCTCCAATTCGTGTTGTTCTTGAAGGTGGCTTCTGAAAATGGCTGGGACAATGAGAGAACACAAAAATATTGAAGGGGATGGGAGGGAATTCATGAATGGAGAGAGAGAGAGAGATTGAAAGATGGGTGGTTGCATGTATGGAGAAAAGAGAAGAATGGAGTGTGGTGGTGGTTTTAGTGGGTTTCAATGAAGAGTGGGTATTGGTGAGAAGGGGGCGGCCGAAAGCATGGGGAAAGATATAAATTTCTTTTACATGACTTTTTTGTAAGTTTTTGTGTAGTGTATTTGTTGGTAATTCTAGTTTACTAAGCTTTTAGGTGTAGTATCACATATTCAAGTGTGCCGTAAATGTGTATATATATTTGTATTTAATTCGTGAATGTTCGTGTATATATATACACACGCACATAATTTATTTGTATTTATTTAAGAGTTGAAAGAAACTTTAATATCAATAATAATCATATGAAAGATAGCTTAGGTTAAAAATTAGGCTTGAGAATAATTAATACTTGCAACGAATGAAAAACATATATGGAAAACAATTAAAAGTCGAATGTTTATACAAAAGCACAAGTAAAAATTCTTGGCGCATAACAACTGTTCAGGCGCATGACCACTATTAGGACACCTGAGACTTAGGCGCATGACAACTGTTGGGGCGCATGAGCACTGCTGGGACGCCCGAGACTTGGGCGCATGGGTACTGTCCAGGCGCATGGGCAATGTTCAGGCGCATGACTTAGACAAACACCTACTTAGATATTTAACATAAGTACTTTACTCACCTTGGGGTCGAGGAGGGGCTGTTACATATGCTTTGAAAGTCGATCCCATCCAGACTTTCGGTTTGACATACATTTTAAATAAGTATGACAAAGCAATCTTTATGGCTTGCATAATCTCCCTTTCTTGATCTCACCATTTCTATAGTCACTATCATATCCTATCTAGTTAAATACCCTCTAAATGTACTCATGATTGAATACATCAGGGTGACCTACTTCTTGGTCTCCAAACTCCAATACCATTCTTATTATCTGTTCGTCTATTCTCAGTACTTCATGTCTGATAGAGGCATAAATCACTCTTTCATCATTCTCCTCTTCTACTCTTGCATAGTTCCAAAAATCTATCATGTGAGTTTGATAGATTACTGGGTCAGCAGTTAGGGCATAAAGCAATCTTGATCTGCATAGATAGCGAATGATTTTTGTGCATCCTTCAGTGACAGGATCATTAAGATGAGGAATGCACATACACTATGCTCTTTTGCAAATTGATTAGCCATCTGCAATACAAAAGAATATCAGAATACAAAGATTTAATGATTCAAACTTGAAATCAAAATCTTAAAATTTTTAGAAGTTGAAGAGTTTCGATGACATTTCAGAATCAAACGGTGATTTTGATGTTATGATGAATGATTTACCTCGATGATGAGGTTCGTATGATGGAATGCAATCAAGATTTGATTGGTATTTCTTGTTATGAGAGGGTATTTTGAGAGTTTGATGATCGAAGTGTTTAAGGGTTTTTCGCGAATTAGGTCTAAAAAATGATTCTAAAAAAGTGAATAAAAATGACAACGGTCAAGATTATTTATATCCTCTCAGAATATTATTTAAATATAATTTAATGATGTGCGACCGTCAACCCTAATTACCCTGCCGGAGTAATTTGTTCTTCCGTAAAAATTTAGTCTTCCGCAGGAAGTTAATTCCTCCGTAGATCTTATACGGAAGACAAATTTTAATTTATCTTCTACACTGAATCTACGAAAGTATAATATACTTATCCATAGGTTACCAATCTTATGCAAAGCAATCATACCTGTGAAAATGTGAACGCATCCACAGTTTACCAATTTACGGAGGGGCAAATTTTAACTTTGTTAAATTTTACACTGTAGCATCTGCTCAAAAGCAACATTACACTATAACTTCTACTAAAGGATAAAAATTTATCCTTTATGTTGTATGACTAATATATTATTAGATCATTTATTGCTGTTGGACCTTGTTGACTTTGTTCCATGGCAACTGTGAAAAAAATTTCACATGACAGATATCCAACAGCCAAAATAGTTTCTCAAGTTCCAATTTCTTTCATTAATTTTGATAAATTCATTTTTCATGCTGATTTATTACTACTCCCCCTAAATTTGTGCTTAATAATGAATTTTAGCATAAATTTAATGAGATGATAGTATGAAAAATACTTTTCTGTCCAACAAAGAGAAAAACAAAAATATTTTTGTTTTTTTGAATATAAGCAGAAATTAAACATATTTACAAGCATATGAAACATATCTTTGGATAATACTATAACACTTAGAACCTTCCTTATGCAGTTTTAAATTTAAATAGTAGACATAGATCTAGTACTGATTAAAAGTATTATGGTCCACATAAATTCAAACAAGAGTATATGTTCAACAAGGCATGCTGCTTATCATGGTTTGGTATTGTTTAAATATTGACCAATAAGGACTCCACTTCAATTCACATTAGAGTTTGTCCTTCTTTTGTGAATCAGTTCATCACCATTTTTCATACTTTTAGACTATGTGCCTTAGCTCATAAACTCTTATCTTAAGATTTCTTTGAAAACATATGAATGCTAATCTTATGCTCTTTAATCTAATATACGGTTGATGACATTGGATTGTTTTTAGAGCTCTTCCATTTTGGAACTTATGGAATGACCAACATCTGGTCACGAGGTCATTGCTTCCGTAAAGCAGAGGTGCCTTTAACCCAGGTCTTTAGTTACGTAAAACAAAGGGACGATAAGGATCAGTATCACATCACCAGGTCATTGCTCACGTAAAGCAGAGGTGCTGGTTTATATGATTAGCAATGATAGAGTCTACAAAATGGCATACATAGAGTATTTTTTTGACAATTGAAACCATATTAGGATAAGATGTACTTGCTTGATCCTTAAAATGGAATTTCTCACAATTTGACATCTTGACATTATTTAGCATGCACTTGTTTATGTTCTACTCAGGTTAAACCTACTCACATATCAATTCACTTCTGATCAGTCTTTATTATAAGTTTAAAGCAGGAAAGTAAACTAAAGAATAGTGTACTATCATTTCCTATAATATGAAATACTTATTCATGAAAGCATATTCACAAGATAATAATTTTTTTTATTTTTTTTATTTATTATTATTATTATTTCATATGTAATAATTTCATAGGCAGATCATGTTTTTCTTTGTTATGATGATTAGTTAAGGTTGATATGCCTAAGGATCCAATTAAGAAATTAAATCTTGATCAAATCTTTTTTCTGAGCAAGCTGATCCTTTTTATCCACTTTGATCAACTTGATCAAATCTTTTTTCTGAGCAATCTCTCAAACAATGGTATCTAATTTCTATATGTTTTGTTTTACTATGTTGCACTGGATTAGTAGTGATAAACATAGCAGCTGAGTTATCTATATGAATTAGTGGGTGAAGAAAATTATAACCATAGTGAAGTAATTGGTTTTGCGACCATAATACTTGAGAGCAACCAGCTGAAGCAGCGGTGTACTCAACTTCAGTTGTGGACACTTAAACATTTGTTTGTTTTTTGCACTGTCAAGATACAAGTCTTGGTCCTAAAAATTACCATCCACCTGTTATGGATTTTCTTTTATTGTTACACCCTCCAAAATCACTATCTAAATAGGAGGAGAGGTTGAATTCTCCTTCTTTGGGATACCAAAGTTCAAGTGTTGGTTTCTTTTTAAGATATCTGAATATCCTCTTCACAGCATTCATATGTGATTCCTTTGGACCAGATTGATACCTTGCATAAACACAAATAGCAAACATAATGTCAGGCCTGCTGGTAGTCAAGTATATTAATGATCCTATCATTGATCTATGTAATATTTGATCTACAGATTTCCCTTTAGGATAAGGTACAACCTTGTCTATGGTTGATGCTGGTGTTTTGCATAAAGATGTATAAGCAAGAGTGTATTTTTTTAGTATTTGATGAATATACATTTCTTGGTTGATGAATATGCCATCTTGTTTCTGATGAACTTGTAATCCATGGAAGAATCTTAATTCTCCCATAGAGCTCATGTGAAACTCAGATTTCATCAATGCTTCAAACTCTTCACACAATCTCTTGTTTGATGATCCAAATATAATGTCATCTACATATATTTGAACCACCAAGAGATCTTGATGATCATGCTTAAGGAAGAGAGTCTGATCTATTATTCCTCTTTTATATCCATGCTTCAGCAGGAAGGATATTAATGTCTCATACCACTTCCTTAGAGCTTAATAAAGTCCATACAGAGCTTTGTCAAGCTTGTATACCCTGTGAGGGTAATCAGGATCTTCAAAGCCTGGAGGTTGAGCAACATAGACCTCTTCATCAATTTTACCATTTAAGAAAGCACAATTTACATGCATTTGATAAACTATGAATTTCTTATATAAAGAATAGGCTAGAAAAACTCTGATTGCTTCAATCCTTGTAACTGGTCCAAAGACATCATCATAGTCACTTCCTTCTTCTTGAGTATAGCCTTGTGCTATTAGCCTTGCTTTGTTCTTACAATGATGCCTCTATCATCTAGCTTGTTTTGTAAATCCATCTGGTACCAATTGGTTATTAGCCTTCAGGTATATCAATTAGATTCTAGACTTTCTGCTTTTTGAATTGTTGTAGCTCTTCTTGCATAGCTTTAATCCAGCTATTGCTTTTAAGTGCAGCTATAATATTGGGTGGAACCACTTGAGATAAAAAACAGGAGAAGATACAAATGTTGGCTTTGCTCCCCTATGATTTCTTGTGGTTCTTTCATGAAGATCACAAATTATGTTTTCAATTAGGTGATCCTTATGAATTCTGGTGGTAGGTATTGTTGCAACTGGAATTAATGATTTGAAGTTTGTCATGTGTGTTGATCGACCTTGATCCAACAGTGATGGAGAATCAATGGAGTAGACAAATTCTTTATCATGTTGGTCTGATGCTGAATGGTATCTATCTTCTTGATTTTATGCTTCAGCAGATGTAGGTTGAACTTGCGTAGGTGTTACAAAAACATCTCTGGATGTAGATTGTGGTTCTGCTGATGTTGTTAATGGACTTGGACTTTGTACTAATGGATTTGCAACGTCAGTTGAAGGAACTGTTGCATCTTCGGATGTAGATAGAGTATCTACAGATGATGGAACTCTTGCTGATGCATTGGTCACTTTTCTGGATACAGTATTAACATCTGCGGATGTAGAGTTAACAGCTGCTGATACTTTGTTCACTTCTTTGGAGGTTGAGATTTGATTTCCATTAGACTGTCCATTACTTGATTATGGTGAAGGGCCATGATCTGCAACACTTGAAGTGTGTGAATGATGTCTTAGTGAATCCGCAATTAGTGGTACTTCACTCATTGTTGGAGGTACGTAAGGATAACATGCGTCCATAGAACCTCCAATATTCAAATAACCAGAGTTAAATTAATTTGTGAAAGCATCTATGTCAAACAGCCATGATCAACCTTGTAGGATTCTGTATGCCCAAGACACTTAGAATATTGATGTGGTTAGTACGTTATGATCCAAGTCGGGTTATACCCAATAACAAGCTAAGCAATCACCAATTAATATTTAATTGATGATATGATCATGCAATTAAATATTTACACCAATTTAGAAAATGGGTTTTCTAAACGAGTTGCATAT